>JAQZBX010013824.1:0-39175 GCA_029593785.1 Cabassous unicinctus | reverse complement strand
GTCAGCTGTAGACGATCAGACAAACAGCTTGCTTCTCTTCTCCTGGGGCCTTCTTTCCAACATCAAAACTTCTCAAAAGACTGCTTCAACTCTGTACTTTGCCTTGCCTTTTATATTCGATTCCCCACCTACCAAGGGGTGGGGCTCAACGCCCTACTGACGTGGCCCAGTCAACGCCCTAATCATAACTTAATCATGCCCAGATTAACAGATCAGTTTACAAGCATGATCCAATTATATTTTTGGAATTCATTATTACATCAAATTCCCAACGGTTACAGTGACCTAGATTAGACAGCTGATGTCTGTGATGCACAGATTACACTCTTGGACAAAGGAAATTAAGCTACTCTAGAAGCAAAGCATCTGAAGTGGGGGAGCATTTCAAGAACAACAAGAAAGATCCATGAAATAATGAGGACCTGGTCTAGGACAGTGGAAATAAAAACAAAGAAGCTGATGTAATTTAGAGACAGTTGTGAGATGATATACATAGTTCTTTGTAAGTTACTGCATATGGGGCACTAAAAGGAGGAAAAATTGAAGATGTTTGCTAAAAGTTTAACTTACAGCATTTAACTTATGGTGATGCCATTAACTAATAAAGGAAATATAAGAGAAAGAAGAGGAAGGGCTAATTTCTTAGAGAAGAAAAGGAATTCCAAGTGGGACCTATGCATTTAATTTGCATTTAACTTTTCTGCCAAATATCCTAATAAAGATATAAATTGGCAGTTAAGAACTTGATCAGTAAGCTCAATGAGAGATAAGGGTCAGAAAATTAAGTGAGAAAAAAGAAAAAGTCACTGGTGAATAGGTGGGGTTTTAGATTATTCAAGTAAATGATGTCATCAAGAGAAAAATGTGTAAAATATGAAAAAGAAAAGGAGCCAAGATGGAACTGTAGAGAATACAAATATTCAAATAACAGATTTAGTAAGAAGGCTTGGAAGGACTGTTCAGAGAGATTGGAGATAGGAAAAAGCCAGGAAGAGAATTGGAATCCCAGGGATACAAGAAGAATGCATTTAAGAGCTAAGAGGGTTCAATATTTCATGTTACAAAGGGATAAGCAAGATGAAAACTGAAAAGGTGTCTATAAGATTTCGAATCCATGAGATCAGTGGTTAACTTGAATTTTACTAGAATTATGTGATAGAGATTAAATTGCAAAAAGTTGTTGAGGAAGTGAAGTCTCCAAGTATCAACCAGGCTTCTAAGAAGACTGGGTATGAAAAAGGATGATTTTGACACACACCAATTTGTTTGTAGTAGAATTTTGAAAAGAGAAGAGAGAGCTTTATTTCTTTGGAAAGAGAAATTGGAAATGTATCCAACCAAATGGAACATCAAAAGAATAAGGTTTATCATAGAAATTTATTCAATGGATTTGTCTTCTATGAACTAAATCTACTCCATCACTTTTCAGAGTATCAGAAACAGTTTGGAATAAACACATGAACACTCTCATGACCAGCCTTGTTCCTTGTCTCTGTAGCTCTCTTCCATTTTTTCCGTTTCTCTAAGGCTAGAGTCTTGATCTGCAGGCTGTGTTTCACTCAAGGAACCAGAATGCACACTATCCCAGGGATAAGCTTATACAGGGACAATTTAAAAATATCTAATATAAGAGTTTGAGAGACCCAATTTAATCAATGTGGTTGCTATTTTAGGTTTAGAAACTGCTTTTCAAAATAGTTAATATAAACACCCTTATCCACCAGTTCTAATACCTGAGTTTCTTGATTATCTGAGCTTCTACTAGTAGGACACTAATTGTAACTTCTTGTTGATAACCCTGAATTTCATTTATGCTTGAGCTATTACCTATCCCTACTGTCATGCTACCCAAATACTGGAATATGATTACCCGGTGGACAAGACTATAGTTGCCTGCAGTGGGACTACCTAAATTTCTCTCTTTATAAAGAAGACTCATTTTATTTTTAAGTCTTAACCTTTCCAGCTCAAGCCTAACTGTCTAGTGGGTCTGAATTCAAATTCTGATGTGTCCAGACTTTTCTTTCTTTCCGTTACATCCCTCCAATTTTAGAAGAGTTTTCAGAAGGATGGCCTTAGGGATGAGATGGTGGGGTGTGGTATATGTGGGGAGAGGGGATCAGATTAGGTCACAGCCAGGACTGTTACAAGAATAAAGAGCTTAGCAAGATCAGTTATTTTTCATGTCATCTTAATTTATTTTCTCCACCATTCTTTAGCCATTACAAGGAAAAATGAAAAAGCCAAACGAGAAAATAAAACAGAATGAAGAAAAGTTACCTTTTTCTAAAATGGAGAAATAAGTAAATACAGAAAAAGAAAAGGAGATGATATAGATTTAAAACAACAAAAAACAGAGGACATTTTTTAGTATGATAAATCCAGGGAAGAGAGTCTGGAAATGGTAGAAATAATAAGATCACCTATGCTAGAGCTGATTTACTCACTGTATGTTGACACTATATTCACTACGTCAGATTTGCAAAATAATCATTCTATATTACTAGACCTTTATAAAATGGAAAAGAAACAATATTTGTCTTTATTTTGCATCCTCTGGATGAAGGACCCTATTATATGCTCACATTATCATTAATACACAGGAAAACATACCTGATTACCTAAAGTGTTATAGCTGCCAACCTGTACATTTAGTATGACTTTGTTTAAATCAAGATCCATGTGCACTGTTAACAGAAAACATTTCTACCAGCTTGGTACAGAATAATAGAGTCCATTTATACTCTGCAGTCTACTGGCAAGAGACATGTATAGCATGCTGGGAAGACTCAGTTTGATATGGGCCTTCTCCCAACGTCTGTAGTTACTGGCAATACATCCCTGTTGTTATATCTGTAACCTCCACACCCCATTGAGAGGTTACATTCTAATGACACTGCATGGACAGGGTGAACTTTTGAAACAGTTTGATGTTACTGTCCTTTGGTTGAAGTTTATCTTATCTCTTTCTGATTTGGTCATTTTAGTAACAGTTGTTAAGGTAGTAGTGTCTTCTTTTTCTTCACAAATAAAATAATGAAATTCTCTGAAAACATTTTGCTTATATCACATTGAGAAATTAATAATTCTGTTAGCAATTACTGTCTTAAAATATGAAATATCTTTTACATAAGGGACTGAAAATTAAACATATAGTTAATTAAGAATAAAAATGATGATGTAATAAATTAATATTTCAATATTTTAATCAATGTGAACAACTAAAATAATTAAATACTAAGCTGAATTTTAGAGGTCAGTTTATATGATTTAATAAGTAAAAAATATTGATATTTAATGCATAATATATATTCACTGTCTTCCTTAAAGAAAAAATTAGTAGGATACAACTAAGTTACTAGATCATGATGTTTTTAGAGTGCTTACAACTCACACTGAGTAGCCTGTTTTGAAATGCTTATCTAATAAAAATGGAGAAAGAACAATCCTGTCCTAATTTGTATCAATATCAAACATAACTCAGTTACCCTGTCTGGAAGCCAAAATCTATTACATGCTAGTGAAACAGATGGATTTTCTATTTTCCAATTATAAACTAAATCTTTACTAAGGTCAAAAGGCATAAATGTTATAGCCCTTTCAAATTTTTTCAGAGAAATATATTAGCTTGAAATGCAGCAACGTACACTTTAGTATATAAAAACAGTAGCAAAATAAAAATTTAGCAGAATGAAAAGCAGCAGTCACACTAAAGAAATAATGTTATGAATGGAATTACATCTTTCTATATTTAAGTATCTCTTAGGCATCCTAATTAAATCAGTAGCTCCCATAATTTATGTATGAACTTTCTAAAAATATTTTGTTTATTATTAACCAACTATTAATTTCATATTATTATTTTGAAAGTTGATCTTAAGTTATACTTTGCTTTGCAGATTAAGACCATAAATATAGAATAAAGTGGAATTTCTCATTAATTCATCAACTATATGTACCGTTTTTTTTTAGTTTTTTTAAAAATTTTTTTTGAAAAAAAATAAACTAACATGTACTAACCTTGGAAGATTTGGATAAAGAATTTTTTTTTTTTAATTTCTTTGCACCATTTGAGATTAAATTGCCAGTCTGATACTCTACCAAAGTCAAATATATGTTTATATTTCCTATGAATACGGCTTTTATCTGACATAGGCATAATCTACCACCAAAACCATGAAATTAACATCCATACAGTATTACCATTTAATTATCCCCATTTAAATTTTTCCAATTGCCCCAATGTTTTTTTTACAGAAAAAAGAAAAACAAGGATAGAATTGTGGTAAGATGGCAAAGTAGGAAGTTCCAGGAATATGTTCTTCTACTAGAACAAGTGTTGAACAGGCAGGAACTCTCTAAATCAACTATTTTGGCACTGAAGAGTCCAGTAGAACACTGTACAGCACCCAGGGAAGAGGAGGAAGAAGAATCTGGTAAATTATGGTAAATACCAATAAATTGCATTTTCCATGTGGTAGTTAATGGCACCCATCTCCATTTTTGCAGCAGGCAACAGTGGGACCCAGCTGTTGGGGTAATTTACTGGTGCCAGAAACAGACATAAAAATCTACTTCCTCAAGATCCAAAATGAGCACAGTCTGGTCACTGATCACACATTTGGAATAGCTAATTTGGATCTCTGGGGGCTCAGTTATGAGGATGGCCATTGCTCTAACCTACTCTGGACAATGGTGGCAGAAGAGAGCTAAAAGCAACACACTTCTTCAGAGCTGCAGAGGACAGATGAAAGGCTACATTTGCTGGCCTGGCCAAGAAAAAGCAGCAATGGGAAGCATGGAGGAAGTTTCTGCACCCTTTCTAGCCCCTACACCATCCCCTCTCCTTGGCAGTTTGGGCTGATGCTCTCCTTGTGGGAACCTGGTCTTGTTTCAACTGGGAAAGACTGACTTGGGAAACTTTTCACCAGTGCACCCCTTCTCCAGAATTTGCCCTTGAGGCAAAAGAAGCTTTAGACAAAGACAACAATACCAAAGACAATTAAAGCAGAAGGCCTATGGAAAAGCCTTACTGCTTTAAGTACAGCAATGGAACACCTGGAAGAAGGAGAAGATCTGTCTCCTGGGAAATAGAGGGGACTTTCAAGCTCCTATAAACAGAGGATCCCCCCAAGGCCACTAGCAAGCACAAGTCCAGGATAAGACACAGGCACAGGAATGAGAGGGAGGACCCTACACTTTGCATTTGCCTTGGGTGGACCATCTTGATAGAAAAGTTAACTGTCAAGAGAATCTCTGTCATATCAGCAGCTAGTTAAAAACTCAAGAAAAAGATATGTCAGGGAATAAAACACAGAGTTAACATTAAAAACCTTTTAAAATGTAGAGTTGCAACAAAAGAATATGAGATAAACAAACAGGAAATGATTGCTCATCCAATGGAAGAGGATAAAAATCCAGAAAATGTCAACTGAAGAACTGACTGTGGACATACCAGGCAAATATTTTTTAAGTGATATTCAATATGCTCAAAGCGATGAAGGAAAATATTGAGAAAGAACTAAACTGTATAGGAAAACAATAATCGAACAATATGAAAATCTCAACAAAGAGATAGAAATGTTAAAAAGGAACCAAACAGAATTACTGGAATTGAAGACTACAATAAATTAAATAAAAAATTCCTAGGAAAATTTCAACAGCAGATTGGGACTGGCAGAAGCTTTCTTCAGAGAACTCAAAGACAAGACAATTGAAATGGGTCAAACTGAAGATCAGAAAGAATAAAAAATCATAAAAGTTAAAATAGCCTAAAAGACCTTTGGGACATCATCAAGGGTGGCAATATGCATTGTGGGTGTGCTGGTAGGAAAAGAAAGAGAGAAAGGGGTAAAGGAAAAGCCAAAGAAATAATGAAAGAAAATCTCCCAAACATAGCAAAAGACATGGACATGCACATCTAAGAAGTCCAAGGTTCACCAAACAGGATAAACCTGAAGAGAAATACATCCCAATATAAACTGTTAAATGCAAAGGAGAAGAAGTGAGTTCTCACATCTGCACAATGAAAATGTTATGTAAAGGGAGTACCAATTAGATTAACCGCTGATTTCTCATCAGATACATGGAGGCAAGAAGGCAGTCAGTTGAAGTACCTAAAGTGCTGAAAGAAAACAATCTTAACCAAGAACTTTATATCTTTGAGACTTTCTTTCAAAAATGAGGAAGAGATTAAGACATTTCCAGATAAACAAAAGCTGAGGGAGTTCATTACCACTAAACTGCCTTACAAGAAATGCCAAAGTATCTTCTTCAGTGTGATGGGAAAAGACATTAGACAGTGGTTTAAAGTGGCATGCAGAAATAAAGACCTGTGGTGAAGATAACCAACTGGGTAATTATAAATAGCAGTACTTTTATATTGTGGTTTTTTTTGTTTTTTTTTTTTTTTGGTTTGTAATCCCTCTTCTTACTTCCTGCAAGTTTTAACTTGCAAATACACAAAAAGTAATGATAAATCTATGGTTATGTACATAACAAACACAAAGAAAAATTTGTAATAATTACAAAAAAAGAAGGAGGGGTATAGGAACATAGTATGCATATGCTTTTGAAGTCAAGTTGGTATCAAACTAAATATAATTATATATTTAGGATGTTAAAATTTGATCCCATGGTAACCACAAGGAAAATATATGAAAAGAACATCAAAATATAAACGAGAAACAAAGTAATATGATACAATACAAAAAATGAAATAAAAAGTAAGCATTAATGGAAGAATTGAGCAACAACAAAAAAATAGTATAAGATGTACAAACACCGAGTAGCAAAATGCCAAAGAAAGTCCTGAATTATCAGTAGTGACTTTAAATATAAATGGATTAATTTGTCCACAGAAAAGGCAGAGATTGGCAAAATGTGTAAAAAAGAATGACCCAACTATATGCTGTTTACAAGAGACTCACCTTAAATTCAAAGACATAAGTAAGATGAAAGTGATAAGATGGAAAAGTATATACCATATAAGTAGTAACCAAAAGAGCTGGGATAGCTATACTAATATCAGATAAAATAGACTTTAAGTCAAAAACTGTTATGAGGGACAAAGACAGTCATTAAATACTGCTAAAGTGTTCAATTTAACAAGAAGAGGCAGCAATTATAGATATATATGCACATAACAGCAGAGTACCAAAATATATGAAGTAAATACTGTCAGATTTGAATGAATAGATGGTTCTACATTAATATTAGGAGACTTTAATACACCAATTTCAATAACAAATAGAGCATCTAGACAGAAGATCAATGAGGCAATAGAAGACTTGAACCATACTCTAAACCAACAAGACCTAAAATACACATAAACAACACTTCAGCGACAACAGAATATATATATATTCTTCTCAAGTGCACATGGATCTACTCTCCAGGATATACTGTAACTTAGGTAACAAAACAAATCTCAGTAAGTTAAAAAAACATTGAAATCCAACAATGTATCTCTCTGACCACAAAGAACTGAAGCTGGAAATAAGAAAGAAAAAAGGAAAATTCAGAAATATGTGAAAATTAAACAACCAATGGGTTAAAGAGGAAATTAGAAGGAAACTTAGGAAATATGTTGAGGTGAGTGAAAATGAAAATACAACATACCAGAACTTATGGGATGCAGCAAAGTCATTTCTGTGAGAGAAATGTATAGCTCTAAATGCTTACAGTATAAAAGAAGAAGGGTTTCAAAGCAGAGTCCTAACCTTGAAACTGGAAGAACTACAACTTGCCAAAAGCAAGCAGAAGGAAGGAAATAACAATAATTAGAGTGGAGATAAAGAAATACAGAATAGAAAACAACAGAGAAAATCAACAAAACCAAAACTTGGTTTATTGAAAAGAACAATAAAATTGGTAAACGTTTAGCTTGACTAATAAAAAAAAGGGGGGGGAGAGAATATAGAAATGACTAAAATCAGAAATGAAAAGAAGGACATTACTACCAATCCCACTGAAACAAGAAGGGCTATAAGAAGATACTATGAAATGCTGTATAAATTATTTATGCTAGATGAAAGAAATAAATTCCTAAAAACACAAAAACTTCCTACGCTGAAACAAAAAGAAACAAAATATTTTGATAAACCAATAACTAGTAAAGAGATTGAATCAGTAATCAAAAAGCTCACAACAAATAAAAGCCCAGGACCAGATGGCCTCATAGAGGAATTTTTCCAAACATTCCAAAAAGAATTAGCACCAATCCTGCTCAGCTCTTCCAAAAAATTGAAGAGGTCACCATCCTTCTCATAACAAAGCCAAATAAAGATATCACAAGAAAAAAAATTATAGACCAATATCTGTTATGACTATAAATGCAAAAATTCTACAACAGCACGTTAAAAGAATTATATGCCTTAATCAAGTTGGATTTATCCCAAGATATTCAAGAGGGGTTCAACACAAGAAAATTAATTAATATCATATACTGCATTAACAGCATCAAGAAAAAAAAAAACATACATGATCATCTTAATTGATGCTGCAAAAGCATTTGACAAAATCCAGTACCACTTCTTGATAAAAATATCTAGAAAACTAGGAGTAGAAAGAACCTTTCTTAATATTTTAATGGGATTATATGAAAAACCCATAGCTAACATCCAACTTCATGGTTAAATACTGAATGCTTCCCCTCTAAGATCAGAAATAAGGCAAGCCCACTGTTACTACTGTTATTCAACATTGTAGTAGGAGCTCTACCTAGAGCAATTCAGCAAGAGAAAGAAGGAAAAATCATCCAAATCAGAAAGGAAGAAGTAAAACTTCCCCTATTTGCAGATGACATGATCCTATATACCCCAAATCATGAAAAATGTTCACAACTAATCTCCTAGAGCTAATAAATGAATTCAGTAAAGTACAGGGTACAATATTAACACTGAAAAATCAGTAGTGTTTCTACACACTAGCAAAGAACAATTGGAAGAAGAAATCAAGAAAAAAATTCCACTCACTAAAAGAATCAAATATCTAAGAATAAGTCTAACAAAGGATGTAGAGAAAACTGTAAAACATTGCTAAAAGGAATCAAAGGAGACCTAAATGAATGGAAGGACATTCTGTGTTCATGGATTAGGAGACTAAATATTGTTAAGATGTCAAATCTACCTAGAATGATTTAAAGATTCAATGCAATCCCTATCAAAATTTCAAGAACTTTCTTTGCAGAAATGAAAAAGCCAGTCATTCAATTTATGTGGAGGATAAAGGGTCCCTAATATCCAAAGCAATCTTGAAAAAGAAGAATGAAATTGGGGAACTCACATTTTCTTATCTTATTACAGTATTCAAAACAGCTTGGTACTGGCACAAATACATACATATAGACCAATGGAATCCAAATGTGAGTTCAGAAATCAACTCTCACATTTATGGTTGACTGATTTTCAGTAAGGGAGCAAAGACCACTCAAATAAGAAAGAATATTATCTGAAACAAATGGTGCTGGGATGTTCATGTGCAATAAAATGAAGGTGGACTTTATACCACATACAAAAATCAACACAAAATGGATCAAGGAGCTAAATATAAGATCCAGAGCTATCAAACTCTCGCTATAAAATGTAGGGAAGCATCCTCAACACCGTGTGTTAAGCAATTGCTTCTTAGTCTTTACATCCAAAGAAGAAGCAACAAAAAGAAATAAAAATAGATAAATGGGACCTCATCAATATTAAGAAATTTTATGCCTTAAAGGACTTTATCAATGAAAGTAAAAAGGCAACTCACACAATGGGAGAAAATATTTGGAAACCACATATATGATAAGGATTTCATACCCAGAATATATAAAGAAATCCTTTGACAAAATAACAAAAAGATAAACAACCCAATTACAAAATGGACTTGAATAGATTTTTCTCCAAAGAAGATATAAAAATCTCCAGAAAGCACAAGGAAAGCTTGCCTCCATGATCATTATTTGGGAAATGCAAATCAAAACTACAATGAGATATTATTTCATTAGACTGAATACTATTTAAAAAGAATGGAAAATTAAAGTTTGGGAGAGGATATGGAAATATAGGTACACTCATTCATAACTGGTAGGAATGTGAAATGGTGTAGCCACTGTGAAAAACAGTTTGCAGTTCCTCAGAAAGTTCAGTATAGTATTATTTATAACTTGTCAATCCCTCTTTTATGTATATACACAAATGAATTTAAAGGAGGGACTTGACAGGTATTTGCACACCAACGTTCATAGCAGCATTATTCACAATTGCCAAAAGATGGAAGCAAGCCAAGTGTCCATTAACCAAAGAATAGGTAAAGAAAATGTGGTATATACACCCAATGGGATATTATTCAGCCATTAAAAAGGAATGAAGTTCTTTTACTTATGACAACATGGATGAACTTTGCAAACATCATTCTGAGTGAAACAAGCCAGACACAAAAGGAAATTATTGTATTATCTCATTGATATGAAATAATTAGAATAAAAAAACTCATACAGTCAAAATCTAGAACATAGGTTACCAGGGGATGGAGTGAGGGCTGGAAATATGGAGTTAAGGCCTAACAGTTTATATTTGGAATGATGGAAAAGATTTGGTAATGATTGTAGAGATGGTAGCACAATATTGCGAAGTTAAGTAGTGGCACTGAATTATACATTAGAAAGTGGTCAAAAGGGGAAATTTTAGGTTATATATATATATTACTAGAATAAAAAGTTTTTAAAAGTTCCATGGAACTATACAATATAAACAGTGAACCCTAAGTTAAACCATGTGCTATAGTTAATAGTACAATTATAGGATTGTGATTTTATCAGTTGTAATAAATGTACCACACTTATGCAAGTTGCTAGTAATAGGGTGGTATACGGAAATCCTTTATTTATGTTTGATTGTTTTGTAAACTAACAACTTCTCTAGCAAAAATAAACAAACAAATAAATATCCACTTTTTGCATTTGTCATGTCCCTTTATAGACTTTCCGTTGAAACATTCCCTTATTCTTTACTTGGCTTGCATGACCTTGCTATTTCTAAGATCATAGGCTAATTGTTTTGTATTATCCATTACGTTCAGGTTTGATTAGATTTAGGCTATGGATTTGAGTCAGGAATGTCACAGAAGTCATGGTGTGTTCTTCTCATTGCATTTTATCAAGTGGTGTATGATTTCAATATTTCCCACTACTGGTGATGTTCACTTTGATCACTAGATTAAGGCAGTTTCTACCAAGCTCTTCCACTGCTAAGTAATGCTATTCTCCTTTGCAATATGCATTTTGTGAGGAGGTACTCTGAAATAATAAATATCCTTTTTCCCAACTAATTTCAATCTTCTCCTTAATTTTTATATCAATATTGACATGTGGTTTTGTATTTTATTTGATGGATTAAATCTAGTATTATTATTATTTATTTTTATGATCAAATCATCCCTGATTTGTCCAGTGAGACCCCATTCAAACTGCCTCTGGGTCTTTTCCATTATTCTTTGAGTTCTTTTTAGCACTACAAATATTCCAGCCTCATCTTGTATTTTCTTTCTATGCTCTGATTTAAAATCAAGGTTGCCTTACACTATGTTTTTCTCCTTGTAAATGATTTTTAAAAGCAATAAAATTTTCCCACTGAAGAACCAAACCTTTAGAGCAGTTTCATTCTTTTGATGTAATGCATATCCATTCTATAAAGCATGGTAGGCACTTAGATGCAAATTTCAATTAGTCAGCACTCCTGCCTCCCAGGAATTAACAGTGGGGAAACAAACAAAGCAAACCAAAATCAAGCCAAACAATAAAAACAACAGAACTAAAAGGAGCATCATCATATGTCTACGTCTGGTCAAGATTTATTGCCAATTAATTTATGAAAACTCAGGTTCAGAACAGTGGATAATGGATTTCAGACATAAATGTACATTTAATTTTGACCCTGATAATAAAATATGTATGTGAATCTTGCATAAAATATTATTTTCCACATTTTAGGGCACAAGTAACTCAGAGAAAATGATTCACATGCTCATATTGTCACTGAAGAGTCAGAAAGGACAACTCTTCAGGAGATATGAGGGAAAATGTTTTGAAGATATCTTAGTTTACACTGAAATTATTAGATCTAAGTGGCCACTAAGCCCTTTATTTAACTTACACATGCTGTATTAGGATACATTTCTCAAGAACTGGCAAACCTATTCTGAAATAAATCCAATATGCAAATCTCTGAGAAGAACCAGTTTACTGAGTGGTAAGCAAATCCATGAGAACTGAAGCTTGTGGGAGCCTACAAATATAAAGCCTGAGACCAATGTGCCTCAGGATCTGCAGCCAGACCTGCCGTGAAGAGAAATAACCATTATAGACTTGTCAGATTTTATGAGACGGTTTAGATATAAACATCATGGGTAGCAGCCAAATCCAGTCTTTCCAATCCTCTCTTTTCTCTGTGTAGCTGTGGCTAAAACGTACACCAATGACCACTGGGATTTGTAACTCCCTTTTGCCAGCAACAGAGGCCAGACAGTCATTAAATTGGATATAAACAAGGCAGGAATTAAGAATGGAGAATGGGCGGTCCAGACCTCCTGTGAAACCATCTGGTGAAAACCCAGATTTCCCAGATGTAATCTTAGGCCTTGGAGTTCAAATCAGCAGCTGCGTCCTGAAGAAAATAGAGGTAAGCTCATTTTGTGTGAGAGTGACTAGGTGGCACAGTAAAAACAATTTCAACAGGGAGCAAATAGGAGATATATACACACACACATACACACACATATGTACATTTGAACTCTCCTGGTCTCACTCTGACCGTATGTGTATATGCATATATATATGCTCTCATTCCATCTGTATCTCTATCCATAGGACTGACTCATGAATTTTAATAATCAGCATCTCTTTATTAAATAATTAAATGAATTTTAATTCTATGCAAGAAAATGAAAGAAATCTACTTAAAATTGACAAGAGCTCCCACAAAATTTTAAATTACTCTTCAAAGTAAGTCTTACTACATTTAATGGACACAGAATTCCTTCAGGGTACTTTTCCTCAATGAAACCCTGTGATAACGTCTCTAGAGAACTTCCAATACAAGGAGAATTGTTTCAGATAATGGTAATCTAAAACAGATTCCAAATCCAACCACAGAGAAGACTTTAATGCAACTCTGTTGTCGTAGTACTTGAAATGGGCAGAATTATCTTAAAGTTAATGAAGCTGAGTCTTCACTTGCACAGGTCCCTTCAATGGCCCTGAGAGAATCTAGCAAATTCATATTTATTATTGTTTATTATATTTCTTAAATAAGTCCCCCAACCCTAAACTGTATAAAGTTCAATTCCCACAAAGAATATATGAACAAAAGAATTTTCCTATTGTCTCCTAACAAAATTTATTTCTAGGCAAGTTGTGCAATTATTAATTCACGCATTCATTCAAATGATGTCTATTGTACCTTGACCTTGTTTGAGGCATTAGACTAAGATTTGTGGGGGAAAAAAGGGAAAAATAAAGGGTTTATCTATTAGTAGGAGAGAAAAACAGAAACATAAATATTTAAAGTGCAAGAAGCTATATTTATTACATGCTGTGTAATATATACATACAGGTTTGCAGGAAAATAGAGGGTTCAATGTACAAAAAGACAGTGAGTCATTGACCCATACATTGACTGAGTGAGCTTTGACTGTATAATGTTGTTAAGGTATCTGTTTTGGAAAGTACTGTTAAATTTGCTAGAGGCTGTTGGGTATATAACATAATGAATATAAAGACAGAAAACATGTGGTAAACTAGCATCATCTTAAAAAGAAAAAAGTCATTATTCATATTTCAATGCCACATTGTTTTTTGAAAACATAATGACCCTTCTTAATGAGGCTGTGGGATGCCATAAAATGCCACACAAATTTCACTGTTACTTCAAAGTTAAAGAGGGTGTATTTTTTGTCTTTGCAGTGTATCTAGACTTTTCTGGTAGTCTGAAGTCACAGTTCATTCTAGAACATATATTTTTCTTACTCATTTCTACTGAGTTCTTAAATTGTAGTTGAAAATAGAACAGCATAGTATTAGGTTTTTAAAAAATTTCATGCAGTTTAAGTTCACTAGTATTTGGTTAACAATTTCATAAATGTGTCAGATCAGGATCTTATACAAAGACTATATATATATTGTAAATCTCTTGTAACATGAGTAATGTGTGTTATAAATGCTATTAGATCTTCCACTGTTGTTAAGAGTAAATTTAAGTTAAAAGATAATACATTGCAATGATTGAGAGGTCATAGGACAGTGAATCAATACCCCTGTGGCATAGGTTGATGAAGGCATCCTCCAGCCATAACCCACTTGACCAACTGAGTAAGCCATCACAGCCTGTCCCCACCCAAAAATAAACAAAGTAGAGCAGATAAGGGCCATTGTCCCCTCAGGGCCGAAACACCACCAACCCCTCCCACATTCCAAGACCTCCTGTTCCACTCCCCCCTGGCCATTTGGCCCCAGGCTGTACTCGGTTTCCCCACATATTGATGTATTGTATAAAGCCATATCCAACACCCTCTGGAGGTAGGCTGAAGTCTCTTCAGATCCCCACCATGCCAGCAGGGGTGCAGAAGTCTATTCTTCAGACCCCCTCTGTTGGGAGAGCTTCCCAATAAACTTTCTGCCTGCAATCGTCAAAAAAAAAAAGTTCACAATTCTTCAAACAACATGAAGAATAAAAATGAAACAGGTTAATTATTATAGCAGTGCCTTAGTTCATCACATAAAGTATCATGGCCTATTTGAATCTCAGAGCTATTTGAAGAGAGTGTTTGTCTCACAATAAAAAGCATATTCTCATAGCAGAGTTATCTTGACTAATTATTCATTCAAGCGTCTAAATTCAGTGCCTAAAATATGTCAGGCAATAAGCTAGTGTTTGCAGTAAACTTGAAAAATCAATGAAGATAGACACAAAAGCACACAAATTATAACACAGAAAAGCAAGTGTCATCAGATAAAAGTAAGAATAAAATGTAGTCACAGGACATTAAATATGGAAACAAGTGCCTATGTTTCTGTCTTTTCAGGTAAAGAAGGAGACAGATTCTTCAGGCAGATTCAGTGATTCACAAAACAATACAAAGGAAATGGCAGAGAGTTGGCAGTGCTGGATATGGGAAATGACTTAAACCAGTGCTAAAGAGGTTGATAGGATAGGTTGCAGTCAGACTGGAGGGCCATTACTCCATCCTCTGGGCAACAAAGGCAGGTTTGAAACTGGGAAATGACATAATGAGGTTTATTCTGTAGGCAAGTCATTCTTTTGGTAACGTGGAAAATGAAATACAGGTGGTGAAAAGTGAAGAAAAGGGTGACCAGATGAGAGACATTTGAGACAGGCCTTGTAAGAGTTGTAATGAGTCTGCACTAAAGCAGAAGTGAGTACTGAAAGGAGAGACCATAATCTGAACTCATTGCTGAGGCAGAATTCCTAGTATTCAATGACAAATTGGACATAAGACCTAAGAATAAGTGGAAGGAATCATTCATATTATACCTTCTACCTAGAAAGATTTCGTTTCTTCCAAATGGAGATACAGAAAGAAATAGAACTAGATAAAAAGAAAATCTCATATTTGAACCTATTTAGTTTGATATCCCTTGAAACGTGCCAAGTGAAATAGAAATTTATCTCCAAAAGGATATCCTGGCCTCCAGCCTCTACCCTTGCTCCCTCAAATCTACCTTCCACATTGCTGCCAAACTAATTTTCCTAAAACTCAACCCTGACTATTTTATTCCTTTTCATTAAATCTTTCATTGGCTATACATTACATTTAGAAAAAAAAGTTTCAGATTCTCTTGGTCTCTACAAGCAGGCCCCACCTGACTTTCCAGGCTCTCTTTCTTGTTCTCTCTCTTGTTTTAACTCCTTTTTTTGAAACACGTGCCGCAGTCTAATTGATTTTTTGCTTTTTAACTCTTTCCCTTCTTTTGTTTTTCCCCATAAGCTCAATGGAATGTTGTTTAAGTGCCTGACAAGCAAATGATTTTTTTAATACTCAACTCAAGAATTGTCTCTACCACACCTTGGCTAACGCTAGAATTGATCCTCCCTCTGTGCATTTTGTGTCCTGTATGTACACTGTGTATACGTATAATGCTCTACTAGAACATTAGGGAAAATAAACCACATTGTTTTTACCTCTGCAATGTATGCACAGTGATTGGCAACGTTTGGAAGGAAGGAGAAAAAAAAGAAGAATGGAATGGGGGTTGTTGAAATGTACATACCCTTTGACAACACAATTCTACTTCTAAGAATTTATCCTAAATGTATTACATGTGTGCACAGGCACATACCTAAAAATGTTCATTGTGTTAGTGTCAGTGGTACCAATTGACTAGAAACAACCTAAATATCCATCAGGAGAAGACTGGTTAAATAAATTATGGTATAGCCAGATAATAAAATACTTTTCAGATATTAGTAAGAATTCAGTGCATTTTTGTTTTGATATGAAAATATTAAAAATACTGTGGAAAATGCATAGTAAAAATCAAGGCCTAGTGTAAAATTCTACTTCAATTATTGATTTCCTAGGGCTGCCATAACAAATTTTCACAAACTTGGTGGCTTAAAACAACAGAATTTATTTTCTCACAGTTCTGGGTGCCAGAAGTCCAAAATAGCTTTTTGGGAGAATGTGGTCCATGCCTCTCTTAGCTTATGGTGGTTGTCTGCTTCCTTGGCTTATGGTCACATCATCTGCCTCCATCTTCACATCACTTTTCTCTTTGTGTCTGTCTTCTCTCTTTGTCTGTAGGGATACTTGTCATTGGATTTAGGGTCCAACTGGATAACCCAGGATGACGTCCTCATCTCAAATCCTTAACATAACTTTACCTGCAATGAACCCTTTTCCAAATAATGTCATTCATAGGTTCTAAGGATTAGGATATAAGATTTGAGAATTGGGGGTTGGGTGGGGCAAGCATTGAAATAAGTCCAGGCAGTTGTTCGTATTTGTTTAAACATGAACATTCTCTGAAAGAACATTTATTATTTGTTTGTTGGTGGTTTGTTTTTCCCTCCCCAGGAAAGGTAGACTGGTAATCTTGGCATAGGAAAAAAATCTTGGTTTTCTTTGTACACATTTACTGTTTGAATTTTCTTTTCTTCCATGATCATATTTTACTTTTGCAATTAAGTAAAATATATTCTAACACTTATAATGATTGCAAAGAATAAATGACATGAAATTAATTGATTTAATTAAATAACTTCACGTTTTACTTTTGATAACAGCTCACAGGTACAAACTAAGTAAAATAGAGGAAGAGCGTTCAAGAAGTTTCATCTTAAAAGAAGGATAAGCTTGGAATGTTGAGTTTTATCCAATAACTAAATCTTAATCTTTGGAAAATAATAGAAATGCTAATTCCAGAGGGTCATATTATCCATATCTGTACTTGCTTTAACTTCTTGGACATACAAACTATAAATTACACTGATGCCCTATGTATTAGTCAAGGTTCTCTAGAGAAACAGAATCAACAGGAGATATCTGTAAATTGTATGAGAATTTATGAGTCTCTCATGTGACCGTGGGGATGCACAAGTCCAGGTTCCACAGGCAGTCTGCAAACCAGGGGTTCTAATGAAAGTTCAATGAAGGTCCTTGATGAGTTTCCAGGAAACATTGGCTGTCCAAAGACAAGCTGGGAAATTCTCTTTGAATGCTGAAATCATTTCCCGTTTTAAGGCAGTTAAGTGATTGGATAAAGCATCACTCATTGCTGATGGCAATCTCCCTGGTTGATCATAGCTGTAATCAGCTATCTATGCAGTAAACTCACCAATGACTAAAGCCCATAAGTGTCCTTGTATTGCAATTAGCCCAGTGCTTGCTTGACCAAACAACTGGGCACAGTTACCTGGCCGATTTGACACATTAGCCTAACCCATCACACCCTATCAAAAATATTAGTGTACATGAATCACAGAGGTGGGTAGTCATTCTCCCACCTCCTACACCACAGAAGGTGGCATCGTTTTGACCCTTCAGAGGATCAGGCCATCCACCACTGGAGAAATGCTCTGACTGCCAAAATCTAGGCATTGTCACTGTACATCAGGGAAAGCTTCTAATATAGTCTGAGGTGGGAAAGTATCTGACAAAATGACTTTAATTTTGTGGAACTGACTAGTTCTTGAACATATTTGAGAACTCAAAGAAATAATCAAAAGAGTTTTTTTCAGTAATAGTAGGTCTATAAGATAAATGAGCTAGAAAATTTTCAGGATTACTTATATTGTGTTATGGTTACAATGTCCAAAATGTAACACACAATATTTTATATTTATGCACTTTTCATATCTACAATTCTTAAAAATGAAAACAACCCTAATGATTACAAGCCTGTTTTTTAGGGAGATAAAGCATTCTCCACTACCAACTGTTTTGTATTTTTTTTAAATTTAAATTTAAAATTTAATTATTTTCAGGCTCTAATCTTATGCTTATTTGTACTTAAACTGTTTCCAAAGTGAGAGTTAAAACGTTACAGTGAAAAAAAAATGTTACAGTGAATGTCTTTCATATGAGGAAATGAATGTACAATTCCAGAACTATTTTTAATTGACAGCACTGACACTAATTGGCTGGGCATGGGTCACATGCTTATCTGTGAACCAGAGAGTGTATTATTCTGCCAGCACCAGCCTGGGCCAAGTGCCCAATGCCAATGCAGTGGATATAGGGGAAATAGAACTATAGAATTAACAACCCCATTACATAGGGAAAGCAAAAGAGTTTGAGCTGACTAAACTTAAAATAAAATCACTACAGTTACAGTGAGTGAAATCATGGGAGTCTTTTACCAAGAGAAACATATTAAACAGACCCTGTGATTTAAAAAA
Source organism: Cabassous unicinctus (assembly GCA_029593785.1). Classification (NCBI taxonomy): domain Eukaryota; kingdom Metazoa; phylum Chordata; class Mammalia; order Cingulata; family Chlamyphoridae; genus Cabassous; species Cabassous unicinctus. Next base: position 20,279 of record JAQZBX010013824.1, on the reverse strand, counting down.
AAGGGGGGCGGGATTTATTTTCTACCCTTCAAAAAACAAATATAGCAACTGGATAGTGTATGAAAAATAATAGTAAAAAAAAAGTTGAGGCACAGGAAGTATCTATGACTTTTATTTATTTTTCATTAGACTCTAGGGAGCAGAATTAGTAGTTTGCATTTTCACTGAAAGCTGTTTAGTTTTCAGAGTCCTGGGGAAATCTAAGAATAGAAATGGAATATAAAAGAACAAAGTTAAGTGAGCATATTGCGATTATAGTATGGAAATTCTTGTTGTAAGCACGTACACTCATATATTAGTCTATTTCCCTTTGAAGCTTTCTGCCAACCCTTCTTTTCCTCTCTTATCAGTGTTGTGGATATCCTCATTCAATTTACACCAGCTGCTCTCTGCATGGGTAATCATTTCATATCTTTGGGATAAAGCATAATCTTTTACACTCAAGGAGTAATTATTATAGCAAATAGCTCTCCTTTTACAAGGAGAATTGTCTGGGGTCAGTTTTGTTTCCAGCGTTTATGAAAAGGAGAACAACATTGTGTTTGTTGGTACTGGAATTCTGTCAGCTGCAGAGAGATGTTGGATACCATTTATTCGCTGTTCCCTCACTTCCTCCACCCTCCTGTCATAGATCTCTTTCTTTCCACATTAATTTGAGCACATGGCAGTAAGATACAATATCTGACATTGAAACTGCTACTAACATGATCTAATTTTTGATTCCACATGAGCTGGAAAATCTGACTTCTAAAATCTGACTAAAAAGTAAACTATGCCTTTCAAGTAACACTGATTCAATTTCCTAAAGTTTATTTTTGTGAAGATATTCATAATGATTTTTCATTGTCAGAACTTTGGCTGGGTTTTTGGAAATTCTAAAGAAGATTTTTAGGAACCCTGTGTTTTTCATCAATAATAGGAATATTTATTTAAGGTTGTCTCAAGATCCTATATGTAAGAGCATATTTTTTAAATTGAAAATGCTTCTAATCAAAGAGCCCAATGTGCACTATGGCTTATGATCATTTTTTCCATGGAAAAGGATTAAGGAAAGCATGTTCTTTACTCTTATAAACAGTAATAATTACTTCTGGAGAACAAGCATTACATGATTAAGTGTTTTGTGTCCTTTATCTGAATTGTATTTTTGGTATTGCAAGATTCTTGGTACATCCTCCATGCCATCTCCTGTGAGAGATTTCTTCTAATTAGTGTGAATCCTCTGAAGTCTCTATCATGTATATTATGATTTCTAAAGCTTGAGAGACTGCATTAGTAGTGGAAAGGATGGCAGCAAGAGCAAAGGAACAGTTTTTCTGCCTACCAGTGGGATGTGCCGAAGTCAACCATCAACCAAGACATGAGATTCTTTGCAAATTACATATGGCCCCTCTAAACGCAGCGACATTATTCCAAATCAAACTTTGCTCACCTTGCGAGACACTATCCCACCGAAGCACTTTACTACTGGATATATATGTTTCATTTCTCAAGTGTGTTGAACTGGTCAAAGTTTGAGAAACACCCATCAAATCAGAAAAACTGTCAAATCAAACCAGCTGTTTAACAAATAGTTTATTTAAAAAATCCAGATAACTGTATTTTCTGTATTCATAATGATTCACCTGTGATTCAGAGCAGTCTTTTCAAACTTAATGTTCATCTGAGTTCATTTACACAAAGATTTTCAAGAAAATAAAATTAGAATTGGCTATCTTTGTTATAATTGTTAACATTTTAAATTCTCAACACATTATAACACAGTCATGTAATGATTTTATTTTTTCAGAAACTGTTTTCACCTAAGACTGAGTTTTCCAGTTCTAAGCACTATATGTTTGTGCTCCAATATTATAGGCATTTGATGAAATGCACAGTGCTTGCTATATTATAGGCATTTGATGAAATCTTTAAAGGACAGAGGGTATTTATGGGGTGCAAGGGTGGTCCTCACAATTTACTTTAGACTTAACTATCACAAAATAACGATTATGCAGGATTTCTCATTTTACCAAGAGAACAACCTACCCTAAGTATATTGCTTTAAAACATAGCTAAAGAGGAAATAGCTATTATTTTGAAATAATGAAATAATACTCAATGAGTTTTTAACCCTAATGGTAAATAAAATCCATAAAAAGATCTTGAAAAACAAGCCAATAATTAATTATGATTTAAAAAAGCATATTCTCCAGAAGTGCTTATCACTAGATTGCAGAAATACATATTTTACTCAAATTTAAATTGTTTTTATAGAAAAGTAGATGCTAAAGACTAAATGCTTACCTGGTAGAGTTAACCTATCAATATTTGAAAGTCATCAAAGTTCATTTTTATTTAAAAGTTTGAGATTATATGACACTGTTCTATGGAACATTGTCATCAATTTGTTACCACAAATTATTTTTTAGGGAGGATGACCAGAAGCCTGTTAATATGTCAAGGAATAACTGTTTCTGTCATCAGGGTGGCAGTAAACAGGCAATACAAAATTACAGTTGTGTAAACAAGCTCAAGATTAATGGTTTGCACACTGTTTTCCTTTCATTGGCCCCTTTGATAGGTCAAATGACCCTTTAGACCACCTACACTCACTCCAACCACACACAGGCACAAAGATTTTAGAGTTTTCTTAGGATTTTTTTCCCCCTGATAACCTGACTTTTATCATTTAAAGAATCAGGAAGATGAAGAAAAAGGGCAGACTATGGGAAGAAAGAAAGAAAAAAATTCAGCATCGTACCTTCTAATGCATGGTTCAGCCCAATATTATTTATATATGTAACTCACGCAATACTTAAAACTAGGTTTAAAATCAATGGTAGGAGATATCTAGAAAATAACATCAACTTTATACTGAGTTTCCAAATGCCATTTATTTTTTTCTTTGTAAATCCTGCATTGCAAAAAAATGTTGCAATTGATATCTATGATTTGAGATTTCTAAGCAATTTAGCCCTTTAAACTTAGAGTTCATGTAAAAATAATCCTATTCTTTCAATCCTACCACTTTCCTCAATCTGGGTGATGTTTTCTGAAGAGCTAAGAGAATTCTTGAGCTGAAAACTATTGTTTCCTTAATTAACTCATTTTTTCCTAGATTTATGCTATTCTCCTAAAATCTATCCTTTTTTTTTTTTAAAGGGAAGTTTCTACCTTAAGGCTTAACCCATACCTTTGATACTGGAGTTTAAAATATACACAAAATGGAACAGCTTTACTTTAAGAATACCTATTTGAAACGTTAAGAAAAATGTGCATTAGTATACTGTGTTCTTTTAGTAATTGGAAAGGATTATGTTTCATTATTCTATGAACTTTATTTTCAAGCTTACTGTAATATTATTGCATATATGATATAGTGTTTTGCTTAGAATCCACAAATCTGTCCTTTATAGGAGGATTTTCAAAGGTCCTGTTTCTCTTTTATAACTATTAGGCAATCTTGCTAAGCAAACTTTTAAAATTTATATGTCCAAAAATGCATTTTCCCCTTAAAGTTAGAGAAGCAGCAGCAATTTAGTTTATTTTGCAAAATTTGAGTGTTACAAAAGATTCCCTTCGAAGACAAATTACAATGTAACAGTGATGATGAGTGCATCCATATAGAAGGAAGAGACATCAAGAGAAAAAAGTCACAATACAGACAAATCTCAATATCTCTAGAGCTAAAGATATTTATTGCTACTGATCCTAGACATGTTACAGTTTTACAGATCATTTTTTCCAAAAGGAATTGTATTTTGTATTCGTTAGGTATATGTTGCAAGAAAAAAAAAGAAAAAAGTCTGTTTCCATCTACTACAAAAATCAAATCACTTGCATTGCTTGTCCCTCTTTCAGTACATTTCTAAATAATAAACAACCTTTGTTTTCTAACACAGAGAAAATGTAGCCTTTTGAAGAATCCTGGTAGGAAAATGTTTTAGAAAATGTCTCACAAAAAATAAGGAGACAAAAAGAAAAAGTGCTAAAGGAGAAACAGTCCAAACCACCAATTTGGGGTGTTGCAGGAGTATATTCCTTTTTTGGAGAAATCTGACAAGCATTCCCTCAGGGATATAACAAGGCAGAAAAATGGATGTTAAACAAAGAAAAATGACTGCAATTGGAAGCAGAATAAAGAAAGCAAAGCAAGGCAAGTTGGGCATTTATGTTAAGAAAGAAGCAAAGAGCATTGCAATAAATACATACAATATTACACACCAAAAGTAGAAAATTTATTTAATAATAATGCAAATGCTTGAAGTTAATTTTTCACAGCATTCAATACTCTATTTCATGAGAAGACAAATTAATGGGTACATAAGCAAATGGGTTATTCTAAATCTTTTGTAAGTCTCAGATTTATTCCATCATAAAGAAACTTAACTAATTTTATGTGGGAAGGTTGTGTTTTGAGTTTTCTTTTCTATATATTACTTTATAGATATTTCTGCATGTATATATATAAACAGATTATTATATCTATGAAAACATTTCTTTGTAAGCATACAAGTTAATTCTCTATATCAACTATGCTAGCAGATATGGAAAAATATATAGTAACTTACATTAAAATGACCTATTATTTCCAAAAAGAAGTGAAAATAAATATATTTTTTGAGTGGGGAGAAGTTGCCTACTATGAGTACATTTGAAATTAAATCAATTCATCTGTGCAAGTTGTGCTTAAAGAAATAATTTTATTCCTTGTCTATTAATATAACATATATCCATAAAAGCAGATTAGGATACTTCAAAAACACTTCAAATCACTACCCAAAAACATTTCATTAAAAATATTTTCCCAGTCTCTCTTCTATGAACAGTGTATTATTGTTCTTTGTTTTGACTTTGTTGTTCTAGTTTTGTTTGTTTCATATTCATGTACACATATATAAGTAGTCTTTTATTTTTCACTAAAGTTTTTTATCCTAAACATTTTCTATACTAGTATAAATGGGTATAAAAGGCATTTTCAGTAAAAATGTGTTCACATCAAGTGATTATAGAATGTTATACTTATTTTCTTATGGTTAGATATGCTTTTACCTCTTAGCATCTACTCAAGAGTTAAGTTCTGTATAAAAGTGTAAGACTGATACATATTATAAGGACCTATTAGACATAATAGTACCATAAAACAGATACATATTACACGATATTCATGTAATGGTTAATGATAATATTTAATTTTCAACATATATAAAATAGTGTAAGGTAAAAAAGAGTTCATATATAAAATATGAAATATAATGTTCTCTTGTTAGGAGAATATTTAGTAGTATAAATGCAAATAGTATCATTGCCACCCCATATCTAATTGCATTGTCTGTAAGTGTGGATGGTGGGGAGGGAGCTTAGATCATCTAGGGTTTTATGGGCCACTGTAAGGACATTGATTTATGCTCCGGGTGAAATGGGAGTGTCGGCAAGGTTTTGAACAGAAAAGTGACATGAACTTACATATAAGGATCACCCCAGATGCTATTTTGCGAAGAGAATAGAAGCTAGGGGACCTGTTAGGTTGTTCTTTGCAGTAATCCAGGTGAGAAATAATGGTGGCTTGGACCAGACTCATAATAGTGGAGGATTGAGAAGTGATCAATTATAGGTATAGAGCCAATAACTTTTACTGATGGATTAGACATTGGGTATTGGAGAACAAGAGTAGGCAAGATTGACTCCATGGTTTTGTTCTGATCAAAGCCAAAGGAGATGTCATCTAATGATATGAAAAAGATTGTGTAAGGAACATAATTATCCAGGGAAAGGTAGGGTAGAGTCGGGTGGAGTGGTAAGGTTAGCATTTCAGTTTTAAAATAAATTATGAACTAAAAATTCAAGAGAAGATTTAAAGTAAGCATTTGGATATATGTATCTGAAGTTTAGTAGGAAAAGAAGACTAGATAGAGGTCCCAGGGAGAGTGGGGAAAAGCCAAAAAAATATAATGTTCTGGAAGTCAAGTAAAGAGTGTATATAAAAAACTGAAGTCATCAACCTGGTCAAAGCCTGGTAATTGCTCAACATAAGGTAAAAACTGAGAACTGACTGTCGAATTTAGCAATAAGGAAATCATTTAAAAATGTTGTCACTTTTCCATTATAAAGGCAATGCATGTCTAAAAAAGACAAATAGAGGTTATTAGACAAGAGAGAAAGGGAAAGCATATAAACAATTCTTTTTTGGGATAGTGAAGAACAGAGAAGATTGCGACAATTTTGGGGTGAAGTTTTGTGAAGAGGTTTTCAATTAGTTTGATTTAAGTGTAAAAAAATGACATGTTTGTATTATGTTGAGAATGATGAGTTGCGAGAGAAAGATGATAATTTAGGAAAGAAACTGGAGTATTGATTGACAATACACTAAACTGCATTATATCACATGGGCTCTTGTACACAAGTGGTGGAACTGGCTTTAGCTAGGCATATGGAGACACCATGTATGTTAATGGGCAAAAGGCAGAGAATATGGGTTCATGTGCTGGCAGAAGGATATATGTGTTGGTGGAAGTTTGTGGAAGTTCATTTCTGGTTGCTTTTATTTTCTCATTAAAATATGCAGCAAGATCATCAGCTAAAAGTGAGGATAGAGGAAGAGATGTTTTGGGTTTGAGGATTGTAGCCACAGTTTGAAGTTAGTATACTCCAGCTGGTTGAAAGCATTTCTTTAGCTATTTTCTGCCATCCATATTATTTATAATTTCCCAAAGTTAAACTTTAATTTTTTTCCAAAATGAAGTGGTTTTTTTATGCATTTTTAAAAATTTATTGACATATATCACACATACATAAACATACATAAACAATAAGTGTATAGTAATAGTTGTAAACTTACAAAACAAAGATGCATAACATCATACAGGGACATCACACCTCACCCTACCAACAATACCTTGCATTGTTATGAAACATTTTTAACTAATGATTAAAGAGCATCCTCAAAATGTTACTACCAACCAAAGTATCTTACATTTGGTGTATTTTTCCCCAAGCCATCCTATTATTATTATTATATCATTTGTACATGAACATGCATAAATAATAAGTGTATAGTAAAGGTTGTGAACTTACAAAGCAAACATGCATAACATCACACAGGGGTTCCATACATCAACCCACCACTAATACCTTACATTGTTGTGAGACATTTGTTACAAATGATGAAAGAATATCATCAAAATCTTACTACTAACTATGTCCTTATCTTACATTTGGTATATTTTCCTCAACTCACCCTATTATTTTTTAAATATATTTTTATGACAGAAGTTGTAAGCTTACAAAATAATCATGCATATGTGCAGAATTCCCATACAACACCCTTCTATCAACATACCACACTGTGGTGGAACATTTGTTACAGATTTTGAGATAATATCAGCAGACTATTACCAGGGGCATAGCATACATTTGACACACATTCTCCATACTTTACCATTATCAACACAGTACATCTTTGGCTTAGATGCATGAATATTAAATTATTACTGTTATCTACAGTCCATAGGTCACCCCAGTGTATTTTTCCCTGCTTCTGCACATTCTCATTACTGTGCAATAGTGATGTACATCTGCTCTAGCTCACAAAGGATGCTCTTGCATTTATACATCAACCACAATTCTCATCCACCTCTGGGTTTTCTTTGTAATTCAGTGCCTACATTATTCTCTAGCTTTCTTTCAAACGGCATTTACATTCCTAGACTACCCTTTTCAGCCACATCCCAGCTGTTACTCACTATAATGTGTTATCATCAACTCTATACACTTCCACACTTACAATAAAGTTAATTAAAACTCCTACATACATTAAACATCAGTAGTCCACCTCAGTCCTCCTCTTATCTTCTTTAAGAATCCACCACTGACCACCAGGTCTTGAAGATATTTTCCTACATTTACTTCTGGAAGCTTTATGGTTCTTGCTTTTATATTTAGATTTTTGATACATTTTGATACATGTGAGATAGGGGTCCTCTTTCCTTCTTTTGACTATGGATATCAAATTCTCTCAGCACCATTTGTTGAATGGACTCTTTTACTCGAGCAGGGTGGGTTTGACAGGCTTGTCAAATATCACTTGGCTATAGATGTGAGGGTCTGTTTCTTAACCATCAGTTCGATTCCATTGGTCTATGTGTCTGTCTTTATGCCAGTACCATGCTGTTTTTACCACTATAGCTAGGTAATATGATTTAAAGTCTGGAAGTGAGAGTCCTCCAACTTCATTTTTCCTTTTTAAGATGTTTCTGGCTATTTGGGACCTCTTACCCTTCCAGATAAATTTGAAAGTCATATTTTCCATTTATTTAAAAAGTGCTGGTGGAATTTTTATTGGGATTGCATTGAATTGGTATACCAATTTAAGTAGAATTGGCATCTTAATGATATTTAGTCTTCCAACAAGTGAGCATGGACTGTTTTTGCAATTATTTAGATCTTTTTTTCATTTCTTTTAATAATGAGTTGTAGTTTTCTGAATACAAGTGCCCTACAATGCTGGTTAAGTTTATTACCAAATATTTTTTTTCCTGACTTTCTCCTCAGATTGTGCATTACTAGTGTCTTTTAAGGTCTATTTCATCTAATATAAGCATAGATACTCCAGTTGTTTTTGTTTGTTTGTTTGTTTGTTTGTTTGTTTTTGTTGTTGTTGTTTTGGTTACTGAGTGTGTGGAATATATTTTTCCAGCCCTTTCACCTTCAAGTTATTGGTATCCTTGGGTTTAAGGTGAGTCTTTTGCAGACAGCATATAGGTGACTCATTTTCTTATCCATTCCACCTGTCTGTGTCTTTTGATTGGGAAGTTTAATCCATTAACTTTCAATATTATTACTGTAAAGGCAGTTCTTATTTCATCCATTTTGACCTTTGGGTTTTATCTGTCATATTTTATTTTCATCACTCTTGACACTTTCAGTTACTTTTACTGATATAATCTTCATTTCTAGACTCTCTTCCAAGCCGCTCTCTCCAGTCTTTTCTTTTCAGACTGTAGCACACTCTTTAATATTTCCTGCAAAGCCGGTCTCTTGGTTACAAACTCTCTCAGTTTCTGTTTATCTGTGAATATCTAAACTTGCCCTTATTTTTGAAAGACAATCTTGCTGGATATAAATTCTTGGCTGGAAGTTTTTCTCTTGCAGTATCTTAAATATATCATATCACTGTCTTCTTGCTGCCATGGTTTCTGACGAGAAATCGGCACTTAATTTTATTGGGTATCCCTTATATGTTATACATTGCTTTTCTCTTGTCATTCTCAGAATTCCCTCTTTGTCTTTGGCATTTGACATTCTGATTACTACATGTCGCAGAGTTGGTCTATTCGATTTATTTGGGTGGGAGTACATTGTGCTTCTTGGACATGGATATCCATATCCCTTCAATAGTGTTGGGAAATTTTCTACCATTAATTCTTCAAATATTCTTCCTGCCCCCTTTCCCTTCTCTTCTCCTTCTGGGAGACCCATGACATGTATGTTTCCATGTCTCTTGCTGTCGTTTAGTTCCCTGAGACCTTGTTCAATTCTTTCCATTCTTTTCTTCAACTGTTCTTTTGTATGTTTGCTTTCAGAAGCCATTTCTTCAAGCTTACCAATCTTTTCTTCTGCCTCTTCAAATCTGCTATTATATGATTCCAGTATATTTTTAATTTCATTTATTGTGCCTTTCATTCACATAAGATCTGCTATTTTTCTACGTATGCTTTCAAATTCTTCTTTGTGCTCAGCCAGTGTCTTCTTAATATCCCTAATTTTTTTTAGCCATCTCATTGAATTTATTAAGTAGGTTTGTTTGAACATCTATGATTAGTTCTCTCAACTCCTTTATGTCATTTGGAGGCTTATCTTTTTCCTTTAACTGGGCCATAACTTCCTGTTTCTTGGTGTGGATTGTAATTTTTTTACAATATTTAAGCATCTTGACAGCTCGCTTACTACATGTATTTATTCTGGGTGCAGTTTCTCTCTTTAGTTAGCTTTCTTGCCCTTTCTCCCTTGCTAGTTGTGTAGTAGGAGCCGAGGATGTAGTTGGTGCTATAAGCTGTGGAGGCTCAAGCTGCCTGCATTGCCCGAGGGACAGATGAAGGTTCTCCCAACTTTCTCCTTTGCCAGGGGTAGGGACAGAACCACAGCCATGTGTAATAATCCAAGTCATGCAGGCCTAGACTCTATTTGCCCAGAGAGACTGATGAAGATTCATGCTCTTTCCTCCCCTATCTGGAGCAGGGTTAGAGCTGCAGGTTTGGGCAGCAGCCTGTGCCATGTGGGTCCAAAATGACCACGTTACCCCAGCAGACTTCTGACTATTCAGTCTGTGTCAGGTGAATGTACCTGCAGTTGCTCAGAGAGGCTGGTGCAGGGCCTGCAAGCCTCCTCCTGGCTAGAGTTGGGGCTGAAGCCTAGGCTAGGGCTGCAGTCCAATCTGGGTGAAAGGAACTGGTCCTTACCATCACTGTGATTTTCAGTCAGCCCTGCTTCCCCTCACGATGGGGCTGAGTCAAAATGGTGGCTACCAGCCCCTCTCTGACCTAGACAAGACCAAACCCCAGCTGTTCCTAGGGTTATACTCCAGCCAGCCAAACCCAACAATCAGTAGCTGTAGTCAGAGGCCAACCATCTCTCCCTCCCCTGTTTTTGGGAAACAGAGCCTCCAACTCCAGCCACAGAACAGCTCCTGAGGCAGCTTGTGCTGCCAGAGTAGAATGATCACCAGCCTCTGTGGCATGGCCATTGAGGTGGGTGCAGGTACCCCCAGGTTCCTCCATGCTGGAGGTGGGCCTGGGACTTAGGCTAGAGCTGCAGTCCTATCTGGACGGGAAGAAGCCAGTCCCTACCGTCACTGTGATCCTCAGTCAGTCCCACTTCCCCTTGTGCCAGGGGAAGATTCAAAATGGCAGCTACAGGCCTCTTTCTGACTTGGACAGGTTCAAACTTTAACTGATCTTAGGATTATACTTTAGTCAGCCGAGTTCACTAATCAGTAGCTGAAGTTGGAGCCCACCCCCCACCCACCCCTGGTTTTGGGAAGGGGTGCCTCCAATTCCAGCAGCAGAATAGCTCCTGAGGCAGCCTATGCCACCAGTGGAGGGTAGGCACTGACCTCCAGAGTGTAGAGTGCTCTACTCCTGAATCTTCTCTGCAGATGGGCAGTCTCCTCCTTCCATTCTTTCAAGAAGGCTGCAGGATGCTCTTCTGGTCTCCTGGAGCCCCCAAACAAGTCCTTTAGATAGCTCTGGGTGATTACTAATTGCCCTGTAGCACGAGCTGAATCTAGGGGCTCCATACTCTGATGCCATCTTGCTGGTTGTCTCCAAAATGAAGTTTTAAGATAGATGTCTACTCTCTCATTCATGTGATTAATTAAGATGATTTTGTAATGTTCATCATTCAATTATATATTTTATTTAGATTAAAAATCAGAACTACAGAGAGTTCTTTCAAATTTTACAGAAAAAGGTAGGAGTTGAGTTGGGGAGATAGGTAGAAAATATCCAGGGAGGAAATGCCGGTACACAAATTTACTCACCAATTTTCTTCTTAACTCAATGTTTCTGTGTGTGTGTGTGGTGGGGGAGGGCTGTATAAATATATAAAATTCATATTGAAAGTTTTCATTGGTACACAATTTCAAGCCGTCTATCCTTATATGTTTACAATGCAGCATCATTTTAGAACTCAATGAATTCCTGCTTAGACTGGAAGCATACTGGCCTCTGGGGTAGAGGTGAGGTATAGAATTTCCCTATTAGAATATGAGGCCAATGTGGTTCTCTGTTTTCCTCTAGTAATGCCTAATTGTCACAGATTGAATAAAAGATATCCCCTTTGTGATGGATTGAATTGTGTATCCCAGTTTGGACATGTTTTTGGTCTTGGTCTGCAATCTGGTGGATGTTGACTTATTGGAAATAACATCTTTTCAAAATGTTACTTCAGTTAAGGTGTGGCTCAATACCTTAAGGTTGGGCTTTAATTTGGATTACTGGAGTCCTTTATAAATAGACTGAATGTCAGATGAAGAGAGAAGCCATGGGAGCAGACAGAAGCTGGAAGTCAAAGGAACCCAGAAAAGAAGGGAGGAGATGCCGCCATGTGTGTTGCCATTTGACAGAAAAGTCAAGGAATGAGGCTCACAGGCAGCCAACCCCAGAATGCCATAGTCTTCTGGGAGAAAGCATTGCCTTGCTGATGCCTTGATTTTAGGCTTCTCCTACCTTCAAATATGTAGCCACTATTTAAACCAGCCCATTGTATGGTATTTGTTTTAGAAGCTAGAATATGAAAACACCTTTAAAAATATACATTAAATAAAGGACTAAGCTTCTGAGTCATGGGAATAAGAGATAATTCACTACTTATTTTTAACTTTGCTCTTAATTTTTCCTTCAAATTAAATTTAAGGGTTATAATTTTTCTCCTTTAACTTTAAAATACTGAAAGTAGTATGACCAAAGTATGGTCACAATTGATGTTTTCTGCCAGCCATTAATATTTATTTTATCCAAATGTCTTTTATTAACCAATATTTTAAAAAGCACAGAAAGTTCTTTCTGTGGAAAATATTGAATATGTGTTTTTAGAAAATAATAACAAAGTAATCTAAAAATCACGTAATTCCATGTTCTAAGAGAGAAATAAGCACAAACAGTTTCATTTATTTTTTTCAAAACCCATATTTCATTTAATTTTGTCATTATTCTATGACTTTTTATTCATTAGTTTTCTTAGTGTTTTTTTCTTTCCTTACTTCATTTCTTCAGTAAAAAAAGTTAATATTTTTAAGTTGCAAAGTTAAGTTTTAATAACCACTATTTAAAAATATTTAACTTATTATGTGAAATGTATGAGCTCATTATGAATAGTTAGCTTGCAGATACTATATTATTATAAAACCAAGTATTTTAAGTTTTCAAAATTAAATTTTAAGAAAATGCAAATTAGGAACAAAAGGCTATATACAATAATATGGATTTTGGAATCATTTGTTTAACTTTTGTTTTTGAACATGTAATGTTTCATCTTCATATCTGAAAAGACTTATGAGAAGTTTTTGTGTGGTTATTATAATTTATATTTCTGTTTCATTTCATAAAATTTCATAAATAACAATGGAAATAAAAGTAATTTCATTCAGAAAGACATTACTTGTTAAGATTAACTATTTTAGTTTAGATGAAATGTATTAGCAAGGAATATTGGGAAATGTTAAATGTATTAGTGAAAATAAATACAAATTTGTTATACATCAAAGAAGTATATGATATGCATAAGAAAATGTGAAATAGTTATGAATTATCCACTATCTATTGCAAAAGATTTGCCATGTATTTTAAAAAGTCACTATTTAATTTCTTAGGCGTTGAAGCAAACATCATGAATGTGTCATTTTAAACAAGGAGAATGTTTTCACTCATGGTTTGTGGCTGGGAAAAAGTCCAAAGCATCTTCAAAGTGATGCTTTCTTCCCAAAGACTGGTGTTGTGGGGCTGGTTGCTGGTAATCCTCAGTTCTTAGTTTGTTACATAGCAAGGCACATGGCAACATCTCCAGGTCTCTCCCTTCTCTTTCAGATTCTATTACATCCAGCTTCTAGCTGTTCCCTCTAGGGCTTTCTCTCTGTCTGGCAGAATTTTACTCCACTTATAAAGGATGGGCATAAGACCTATCTTGATTGAAGTGGGCCACATTTTTCTGAATTGAAGTCACCTCATCAAAAGGTCCTACTTCCAATAAATTCACCTGCACAGAAATGGATTAGAATTAAGAACATGTTTTTCTAGGGTACATACTGAGGGTGTGAATTGGGGGGTGGCTCGGCCGCGGAGGGTCGGTCCCCCCGGTGGGGGGAATCCGGCGTGGAGGGTGACGCAGGAAAGAAACTGCGGAGACGAGGCTGGTGACTCAGGTCTGCTTTATTGAGGAAGTGCAGTGCAATATAAAGGGTTGAGGGGTGGTGTGGTGTTATCTGATTGGTAAAAAATCAGGCGAAGTTGAGATAGGTTGGCGTGGGTTGTTGCTGGGTAGGAAGCAACAGAAAGGAGTGCAGGGGAAAGGGTTAGGGTAAGGGGGAGGGTAGTGGCCGTGCATGCCCGTTGGCTGCTTGTTAAGTTTCGTTTCTTGCCCTGAACTTAAGTTTCGTTTCTCTCCCAGAACTTAAGTTTCGTTTCTTGAGTTATAGCCAACAACATACAGCTTCAAACCACCACACTCCACCTTTTGAATCCTGAAATAAATGCATTCCATCACAATATACCAAAAGTCTTAAATCATTTCAGTAACAATGCTTAGTACAAAGTTTCACTGAAATTGGTTATAGGCATGATCTATCCTGGGGCACAATTCCCCTTTGTCTCTGGACCTGTGAAGCCTAGAAAACAAGTTATGTGTTCCCAATATACCATGGAGAAACAGGCATAGAATGAACATTTCCATTTCCATAGGGGGGAAATGAGAAGGCAACAGGGGTCCAGGGTCCCAACCAATTCTGAAAACCTGCAGGGCATGCTCCATTGGATTTTACAGTTTAAGAGCCATGTATGGAATTATGTTTTGTCCACTAGGCCTGATGAAATGGCAGTCTCACCCTTCAAAGTGCTTGTGCAGTGGCCATGCTCTCCCTTAACACTTTGGTGAAGGCTCCACCCTCTCCAAGCATCTGAAAAACAGCCAGACTCTCTGCAATCCCTGGGGCACAGGCTCCACCACTCCAAGTACTGTGGTACTCTTTCTAAATGGGGCAAAATGCTGCTCTCTCCAAGTGCCGAAGCAGACTTATCCTCTCCACATACAAGGGTGAGTCTGCTCTCTTGGCCTGAGAAGATGTCTTTGGTCCAGTCCTTAGCTTCATTGGTTCTTCCCATGCAGTGAATTTTCCTTCACTTTGTCCCTTCACAGTCTCTTTAGTCCTGGCTGGCAGTGGTTCTGTGCATACAAATTAAGCTAAAAAACTTGTTGATTTTGCATGTAGTTCACAGGGGTCCAAACCATCAGACAAAATAACTTTCCACAGATCTTTCCTAGATAGCTGCACCTCCAATCCTGATTTCCATGACAATGCTGACTGTTTACATGTTTAGTTAAACTCTTACATGGAACACTATTCTCTGGGAACTCACTTTCTGGAAGCTTGTAATGTTTCAAACTACCAATTTCTGGTTGTTTTGTGCCCAGTAGTTCAGTTCTCAACCTCTTCCTTTCCTCTCACAATTAACAATAAGCTACAAGGAGAAACTAGGCTACACTTTCCAAATTTGGCTTGGAAATTTCCTTAGCTAAATACCTACTTCATCACTCTCAGGTCATGCCTTCCATACATCAGAAGCCTATTTCACTAAGTTCTCTGCCAATTTGAAACAAGGATCACATTTTGTATCAGTCTGCAAAATACCAGAAGTGTGTTGGCTTTTATAAGAGGTATTTATTTGGAGTAGAAGCTTACAGTTTCCAGACCATGAAACGGAAATTACTCCCTCACAAAAGTCTGTTGCCACATGTTGGAGCAAGATGGCTGCTGACATCTGCAAAGGTTCAGCCTTCCTCTTCTTCTTAAGGCTCCATGGTCCCAGCTTTTTCCAATATCAGCTGTAGGCTGGGACAAGTTTCATCTCTCTCCCGGGGCTCATTTCTCTCTGGGCTCAACTGCTCTGTTCTCTCCACAAGGTGAGCTGTAGACTATCAGGCTCTCTCTTTTCCTGGGGCCATTGCTGTGTTTATGGAGCCATCTCTATGTCTCTATTCCTCTGTGTTCTTCTCCTACATGTTTGCTTCTTGGGGTTCCAGCTCAAAACTCTACAACTGTCTCCTCTGCCATGTCATTTTCTTTGTGAGTCCTACTGATGGGGCCCAATCAAATCCTTAATCATAATTTAATCATAATTTAATTCAGAATCATAATTTAATTCAGAATGAAACCTCTGAATCCAATACAATCTAATACACCCAGAAGAACAGACCAGTTCACAAACGTAATCCAATATCTCTTTTTGGAATCCATAAACAACTTCAAACTGCCATACCTTTCTTCCAGTTTCCAATAACACATTCATTATTTCCTTTTAAGACCTCATTGGAAGTATCATAAACATCATATTTCTACCAACAATCCCTTCAATGCAACCTATGCTTCTTCTGTCAAGTGTCTCCCAATTCTTCCAACCTCTACCCATTACCCTATTCCAAAGTGTTTTCCACATTTTATGATATTTGCAAGAGCAGCAACCCATTTTCCTGGTACCAAAATCTGTTTTAGTTTCCTAGGCTGTTCAAGCAAATACCATTAAATACATTGATTTAAACAATGGGCATTTATTTGCTTGTGATTTGATGTTGGAAAAAATTCCAAATCAAGGTCATAAAGGCTATGCTTTCTTCTTGAAGGCTATTGTTCTGAGGCAGGTTGCCAGCAATCCTTGATCCATCACATGGCAAGGCACATAGCAGCATCTCCAGGTCTCTCCCTTCTCTTCTGGTTGCCATTAATGTCTAGCTTCTGGCTGCTTGCTCTGCAACTTTCTCTACATCTGTCTGAATTTTACTTCACTTATAAAGGACTCTAGTAATAGGATTAAGGCCCATCCTTATTGAGGTGGGCCACGTCAACCTTCTTAACTGATGTAACCTCATCAAAGGGTCCAACTTCCAATGAGTTCACACCAACAGGAACAGATTAAAGAATATGTTTTCCTTGGGTATATATAACTTCAAACCACCAATATCACTTTCTTTATTTGAATTGTCACAGTAAGAATATGTTTCTTTTTTAGTTTTAATATGTTTTTCTTAGTAATAAATGAATATTTCTATTTAATGAGGCTTCAAATTATTTCATAAATTTAAATGTTATATGATTTAAGAGTTGAAGAGAAATATCTGTAAATAAATTTTAAATAACATGTATTTTGGGGAAAAGCTTGGATGAGGTTAATATCAAGTATTTTAGTTTTCTAGGCTGCTCATTCACATACCATTCAATGGATTGCCTTAAAAAATGGAAATTTATTAGCTTATAGTTTTAAGTATAAAAGAAACCCCAAATCAATGTATCATAGAGGCAATGCTCTCTCTTCAAAGACTCTGGCATTCTGGGGCTGCCTGCCAGCAATCTATGGTACATAGTTTGTTACATGACAAGTCACATGGTGACATCTCCTTGTCTCTCCCTTCTCTTCTGGGTTCCATTGATTTAAACTTCTGCCTGCTTCCTCTGTAGGTTTCTCTCTATTCATCTGAATTCACTTTGTTTCTAAAGGACTTTAATTATAGGATTAAGACGCATCCTGATTGAGGTGGGCCATAAATTTTTAACTGAAGTAACCTCATTAAGTTCGTATTAAGAATGGGTTCACACCCACAGGAATGGATTATATTTAAGGGCATAGTTTCTGGGCTACATACAGCTTCAAACCACCACATCAAGTAATAATGTAAGAAAGTAATTCCAGAATAAATGTGATGTTCAATCATGCATAATAGTTTACACAATCTTACTTCATTCTATATTCTACTTACCACATCCTAGGCTGTTTCCTTTAACACTTTTTTCTGCATGCATCTATGCTGGGATAAAAACTGTAATCCATATAGAGAGTCTAAAATGATAAAGGCTAAGAAAGAAAGAAAAGAAAAAGAGACAAAGATAAAAGGAAGGAAGGGAAGGAGTAAGAAAGGGTTAAAGAAGACAGCTCACATGCTATTTACATGAAGTAGTGTAAGAATGGTGACTTTAATTTAATTGCTATCTAAATATATTACCATTATTTGATTATTTCAAATAAATTTATTTTAAAATATTATATAAACATTTAAATTTATTCATTTTCATAATCAATTTAAGGGCCATCATTTTGCTTTTTATTGCTATAAAATATATAGACAAAGTCATTTGCATAGATTATCTGAATATGTTCTATTCTTTTTTGGTCAGTGAAAGAGAATAAAATAACTAATAGAGATAAATAAAAACAGAAAATGTCTTGAATAAGATCATGAAACTTAGTGTGATTATTGAATTCTTAGACATTTTTACCTGATATTCAATTATCATAAGTAAAACAAATTTAAATTTAAAAGACTCAGTAATTTAGGGTATGCGATAGAAATCATATTTGAAAAAATTGTTAACACACTCTTATGTATATTTTGAGGACACGACATTTCTTTCATCAGCAGTAGGCCCCTTTCTGCTTCATAGTTATTAAAATTATTAGAGTTGCTAGGGAAGTCATGGACACATGCTTAATGGTCATCTCCAAGCCCTCGTCTACCCCCTTCCCCACCTCTTTTTTCATTGTGCAATGGTGTTTCAGTCTGTTTCTATTGCACAACCCCAGGGAAGATGGGTCTAATAAAAAAGTCGAACTAGACTGAAACCCGGAAACTGGAAACAAGCAGTCTCAGATGCTTTTCTGTGCAGGCATTCTCAGTGGAAGAAACTACTTTTTATATCCTTGTACCTCTCCCTTTAACCTATTCAAGTTTCCCTTTCTGTGAACTAGACAATAGAGGTAAGTTTTAGGATAACGGGAAGAAGTTACAGGACACTCTGAGTCTGAAGGAATTATAGGTAAAATACCAGGCAAAGAAGCTGTCAGATTTATGGCCTACTTTCTCCATTCTAGCTCTGGCCTTCAAGAGTAGTTGTGTTAATTGGTTTGATAAGAAACTGAGGACAAGGGGCTCTTGTCCAGTTGTCCACTTTGGACAATTGGAAGAGACTGCTCTGAAAAGGATCCTGGGCCCCCATGGAGACAGCACTGTGGTTGCGTGAATGGAGAAAAGTTCCATAGCTATATATGATATGGAGTGATGCCCCAGACTTCTCTTGTTGCCCACGTGGCAAGAACTTGCTATGTTGGGGTAGAGTGACTGGGCCAATGATCCTAATGGAAGAAATGATAGACATTCTGACAACACATCAGGAGCTCAGTCTGACTAAGTTAGCAGAGAGCCTTTGACTGAGTTGGGAAAAAATATATTGCATGTTTATTAGTCCCAGGTGTCAGCAGAAAATGCCAGCAGAATGTCTTAAGAAAGGAGCAAGCCAACCAAATATTGCAATAGACACCATGGGATACCCACTCTTCAGTGGTCTGAAAACCAGTAAGTATATGATGAATGAATTCAAAGGCTCTTTTCTCTTAGATGTTTAAGAGCCCCCCAATTGACTGAATCCCTCCTTTCAACCTCACACCATCTTTGAGAAACTCGGGTCTACAGGGAGTGTGGAAACAAGAAAATCAAGCTATCACTTTCCAAGGATTGAGTATTTCCTTAAAAGGCTGTTAAAATATTGGATCAGATTAAGTCTTAAACAAAATTGGACTAAATGTAGTTCTTTATTTTCATCTTATCATGAAGAAAGTCACGTCTGCCATAGACAAAAACAAAACAAACAATTTTCTCTAGCTCTTTTGATTATAGAGTGAGCAACATTTTCATCTCTGTCCCACAAATATCAAGTGAGCATAGAAAGTGTTAATATTGCAAAAGTTAAAGATTAGTTCAATGCTGCAGGGAAACTAGAAAGGGGGAACTAGAGAGTATTAATTATACATCTCTTTCTCTATGACCAACACTGTTACAAGCACTATTTTATTTTATTTTTTTCAATATCCCAGTTACCATTTTACAACTGAGACTAAGAAAATCTAAGTGATATAGTAACATTGCCCTTAATATTCTTTGTAATAAACTCTTCTAGTAGAGATTTTGTGGCATCATATTAATAAGCATATTGATATATGTAGTTTGATTACTATATTATGTTATTATTTGGTAGTTGTTCTCATATAATGCAAGATATAGAATTTAGTAATTTATGAAATCATTTATTGTAATGAAGATTAGAGTTCAAGTATTTCTGCCTGTTATTTCATTTAAAATAAGGAGATAAGTATAATTATGAGAAACTGAGGCAGCAATCTTTGGAAAAAGAGAGCTTTAATTATTTTAAGCCAAAATAACTGTGCAATTAACTTTCATAAAATTATATAAAATAAAAAAAAATACATTTATATCTCCCAAAGAGGTGGACAATATTGGAGCTCAGAAGGATGAATTGAATTTATTTGGAAGATTCTCAATTTCCTACATTAGTAAAATAATATATAGTACACTAAATTTGCAAGAGTATAAATTTAATATCCAAGCTAAACAATTGAAATTGAGATTGAAATAATGCCTATTGATTTTATATACCCTATTAGAAGATTTAAGATTTTACTGAACAACTCTTGAAATGCTATTCATCAATAAACCCTAACTCATCAGTACCCTGTTCCTTAAGTGGC
>JAQZBX010013823.1:23651-39466 GCA_029593785.1 Cabassous unicinctus | reverse complement strand
GGTGCCCTCTGCTCCAGCCTTCTGTCTTTCAGGATGGGATTCTTTTAGCTTCTGTACATTGCCAACATTTATGTGCAGTGTGTACTGTATAAAGGGTTATATGTACATTGTCTCACGTAATCCTTTAGACGTTGGTCCTATTATTGACCCATTTTGCAGTTGAGGATAATGGGCAGAGATTATGTGACTTGCTTAAAGTCACAGAAAGTGTTGGATCCAGAATTCAAACCAGAGCTTTTTGCTTTTAACCTGTGCTCTATACCACTTTTCTTAGAAGGAGACTTTATCTAGCAAGTGGTTCTCAAGTGGGAGTGAATTTGCCCCCTGAGGGACATTTGGCAATGTCTAGAGACATTTTTGATCATCTCAATGGCCTCTAGTTGTAGAGTATATAGAGGCCTGGGATAGTGTAAAATATTCTCCAAATGCACAAAAATGCCCCCAAGCTCATCCTGTAACAGAATTTTCCAGCCTAAAATGTCAGTAATGCTGAGGTTGAGAAACTCTGCCCTAGAGCATGAGGACTTATGTTAGTGTCAGCCCTTAAAAACAAAACAAAACAAAACAAAACTTTTTTTTTTTTAATACTTAAGACAATATGACTTAGTATGGCACAAAAAAATACGGGACCCAACTCCTAACTAGTCAGCAAAGTATGTTTTGTCACTTAACTGCTCTAAGCCTCAGTTTCTCAAATGTTAACATTGAGAAATTATTACCTTCTTTGTCTGCCTCTCTGGATTGCAAGAATATGAGAAGGCCCGGTGAGAATGTGAGGAGAAAACAAAAAAGCCCTGCCCAAGAATTATCATCAGAAACTCTGGGTGTGAAAATATTTCTGTGGGTCACAAAAATTAGGCTAAAGACAATCCCACTGCAGACTCCTGTTTGCTGTTCACTCCTCCTGCCTTCTCTTCACCCTCATATTTCTATAAGCCAATTTGCTCCTGGTATTTATTGAATGGACTAAGCCATATTTTAGGGGTTATTTTTGCTTTAAAATGTTTTAAAAATTTGTTCTCTCTTGCCATATTCCACCAGATTTAAGGCAGTTAATTTCTATTCTTTGTCATTATACAATTTTACACAAGTATTTATGCATCTTCAGAAGTTATTTGGATACCATGCCTTTCTTCAAAATATATGACCATAACATTAATTCATTCCGCCTTCATCTCTTTCTTTCAAACTCTAACATACTTGGAAGGAAACTAATTCTAGCAATTGTTCAATAAATGCCATATAGTATCTTTACATGTAGTGGGTTGACCATTACCTAGATATGTAGTTGCAGTCCATAAAGCCAGATGGGTTTGTAGTGTAGTAATTTATCCAATGGATGTAAACTCATAAATTTAGTTTACTGAGGGTTTAGGTGAGTGTGGCATCCCATTTGTGTGGTTTTCCTATACAACAAACTGTGTCTGGATGAAAGGTAATTACAGACTTCCCTCAGCGTGTTTTAATTGTAATCCATTCTGAAATGAATCACAGGTCAGCCTTCAGGTGTGTGCAGCACACACTTTAGCTTATTCCTGAGCAGCAGCTGGACTTTATTTATTTATTTTTGGGGGAAGGATCCATTTAGGGCTCTGGAAAAGGGGAGTAGAGGAGGCGGAAGATGCTTGGGTGTAGCTGGCTCCTTCTGGCACTGCAGGCACACAGGTTGCTGCCTGCGCTGTTTCCCATAAGTCCCCGCTGCTCAGGCGGGGCAAGGCACGCGGGAAGCGCTCAGGGGAGAGTGTGCGCCGGGACTCTGCTTGGGAAGGGTCCCTACCCCTTCATCTGGATGCTGGGAGGTTGGACAAAGGTGTCAGTTTCAAGGCCTCCAATAGGCCAATTTTCTAAAAGTGCTTTTAAGTTTTCTTTTTTAGGAGGGGAGGGGAAGAGGAGATGTTGTTGTTTTTTTCTTCTTTTTCTATTTAAAGTATTCCCATTGTATATAGATATCAAAGGAAACTCAGCACCGGGCATGTTCGGATGCGAATGGTTTTGCTGATAAGCAGCAGCCTCCCGGAACCAAAGACCTAAAATAGTAGTTTTCCCCCACCCCCTCGCAGGAGCTGCAAATGGTATCTGCCAAACAGATGACAAAGTACCTAGAACTGAATCACACACAGACAGCATTTTGAGCAGAACGCACGGCTAAACTCTTGTAATTACTGTTTATAGCTGGCTAAGGCTGACTAGGAGAGGGCAAACCCAAGAGGAAATACGTTTCCTGAAATTAGAGAAATGGATGTATATTAATTAAAGCCTAGGACGGGACAGGTGTTTTTAGGACAGGCTCGAAGTTCTTCTTGAGATCACAGTTTACATCCCTTTTCCTCTGGAGGGAGTGAGCAGATAATTGTAGATAATTGGGATTTTTTTTTTTTTTTGTCTTTTTCTTTTCTTTCTTTCCCCTCCCTACCCTGTTTTGGTCTTATGGCCTTGAACCTGCAGTGAATTGAAGAGAGAAATGGATATGTCTGACCCCAATTTTTGGACTGTCCTCTCAAACTTTACTTTGCCTCATTTGAGGAGTGGGAACCGGCTTCGGCGAACACAAAGGTAAAAACGCGGGCGATCCTTTGCCTGGAGAGGGAATGCTTTTGCTTCCGAGGCACTCGGCCCGCGGGGCAGCCCGAGTGAGCCTTTTAGCAGCTTAGGTTTTGGTTATTGGGTGACAGTTTGAAAAGTTTTTACCCTGCTGGGGGGCGGGAGAGGGGGCGCGGCACTGTTTCAGGTATTTCAATGTCCTTGTGGGCTTCCTGGGTAAGTCGTGATGAATGTGCTTCTGAGTTTCTCCTTTGGAAATGTGGGTAACAAAAGAGTGTTTCAGTTGTGAGTGGTGGAGAGAGAAAAAGGGAAGGGGGGAGGAGATACTCTGTTTAAGGCTGTCCCTTTGATCTGGTCATGTTTATCCATGTCATTACCCAGACTTGGGGGCTTCTGGTTCTCTTGGTAGAACCTTTCAAATGTTCCCCTGTTCCTCTTAAGCTTTTGTTCTTTATAGGATGCAGATGTATGACAGAAAGACAGCCCAAGTTAGCCCATTTCATATTGTCGGCATAGACAGGTCTACCTAACTTTGGCATTTTGTTTTTTGCAGTATGCTGACATCTATTATTAAAAAGTGGCAGGTCTATTAATTTTGTAACATGTATTTGACAGAATGGGGGGGAAAGAGCTTTAAAGTCAAGATGACGCTCATGCGACAAGTGAAGGGTAGTTCACAATTAGTTGCTGACACTTGGGCTGAGAGAATATGATTTTAAAGGAGGTGTTTCTCCTCTCTCCACTTTCCCGTCTCACAGAGAAAGGTGGCGTTGTGATTGTTTTAGAGGTGCACACCTTCGAAGTTATGTAAATACAGATTTTTTTGTTTTCTGCGAAACTTGCCTTGCAAATACTTATGAACGTGCATGAGAGCAACGGTGCAGTCAAGAAAACAGGATGCAGGCTATCAGATTTGTAACTTCATGATCTCCGTGTTCCAGTGGTCAAAGATCTCTAGGCAGTGGTTCTCTCTGTTCTCTTATATACCGGTATCTTTTTGTACCATAGACACAGATATGTGTTGTTTTGGATAATTTAGTAGTTTTTCCTTTGACATTCCCCATAGTATTTCTGATATTTCAAAAATATCCTAGCATACTTATCTATCTATATATAGGTTGTGTATGTGTGTGTGTGTGTGTGTGTGTGTGTGTGGTATGTGTGTATATATGACAAGCCATGCTTACCTTTTAATGCAACTTCAGTCGTGTTGGTATCACTAAACCATGCTACATTCTAATGCTGTGCTTTCAAATGGTGTGACTATGCTGCTCTCATACTGCCATATGATATGTACAGAGACACTCTTTTAGTATTGGTCATTTTTGTTAGGGCTGTTTTTGTAGGGGACATGCACAAGCCCCCAAAGCAATGAATAACTTTGAACATGTTCTCTATAAGAACAGGGCCAGTAGTCCTCATGATGGTGACTCCTGTAACTTTTTTCCTTTTCCGTTGGGCAGAACCCCTTAAATATTTGAGTGGTGTGGTCCTGGCTGTCGTATACCCTCCACTCTTATCTGCAGCCAGTTCTTGAAGAGATGAGTCTGCCTGGCACCACACCTGTATGTTTGAACTTAACAAGCACTTGGAGCCTTTCTTCTCTCTACCTACTTGTTGATAACTGGTTGATTACTGGGAGTAAGGTGCATGCAGAATTTCCAGGCTGCTGTATCCCTGAATTTAGTTAGGTCCCTGTCTATCCAGCGCAGGACATGCCAATTCAGACAGCTCACGCTGGCAGAGATCCTAAGTTGTGAAGTAACCTGGGTTCTTCCCAGCAAAATAGGAGGGTGTGAGGAGGGCCCTTTCCACTCCTGGAGTCATGGACCCATACCTTTCTGTCTGGAGAAACAGAGAGGGAGGTAGATTTTCTTCCCTCCTTTCTAAGCACAGAGCTTGTCACAGCCTGTTTCGGGGGAGTTCCAGGATTGTTACTGGGGAGTTTTAGGATTCACAGAGTTTGGAAATATGCATCCCAAAGATCGTTTCTGTATCCATCTAGCCATTTGTCTCAAAAGGGCTGGCACTTTGAGCAGCAATGTATTTATTGCTATGTAGATTCAGAAAGAGGAAGGGCAGGTGACCTCTCCAGGGCAGTCTGTGTGGCTGTTCCATTCTATTATTCAGTGATCAGTTCTGGCTCTGTGTCCTTCCCTAAGGACATGCAGCATATGCTTAGATTCTGACTCTTCCCCTTCTGTGACCTTCTGTGACTGCTCTAAATCCTGTCTCTTCCAAGTCTCACACATCAACCCATTCATTACCTGGCTGACCAGGTACCCTAAATCTCCATTTTTAAAAAGGCCTCTCCATTCCCAAGTTGCCCTCTCCTTTTTGCCAGCCTTGATGAGGCTGCTCCCAGACTCCAGGTAAGGACACCACACCCTCACCTTCAGCCAGACCTACCTTAACCCTTTGACAGTCTATGCTGCCAAGACTTAGCTTCTTTCCTGCACACTCACTGACTTTGACTGACAGAGCAGTCGTCTTGCATATTTTATCCCAGCTGCTTGTTCTGATTAACTTTGTGATCCAGGGGGCTTCCTCTTAACCTTTTCTTTGATATCAACTTCTTAACTCTATCATACCATAAAATCCAGCATTGAGCCTGTGAATAGCACTTAGGCCTTATAGGGTAGGGGTTTGTACCACTTAAACAAAAGAAGCAGAGGTTGAATGATCTCAGACCCTTCACCTTAAGCCTTTATTATGGTAGAAATTGTCATCATGGAAACCTGTCGATTTGCTATATCACATCTGCCTTGCCAGTTCGGCCTGGCACCTGGTTAGTTGGTTTATTCTCTCATAGGAAAGCTTGTAAGGTTTCTTTTCCAAGTCAACCCTACCTGGGCCTGTAACTCCTGAGTTCTGGGGAAATGAGCTTACAGATTTACTCTCAGGCCTATAATCTTCAGATTACACAGAACTAATTAATGAAAGCCTGTGTTCCCTGTACCTCATCTCAAAGATGATATTTGTGCCCGCCCTTCTTTTTCAGTCTTGACTTGGATTGTCCGGATGCGTGGTTACTTTTGTCTGCTGTTTTGCTGTAAAGCACACATGTTCCACTGGAAATTATTAATCTTTTTATGATGGATTTTGCCTTTCTCTCCTCCCTCATTTCCTTAAGGCAGGCTCAGTACAGGTATTCACCTGCTGCCTTGAGGGACAGAAATCTAGAGTGCATGGACAAAATGTTTCGGTCAGAAGGTTTTGTTGTTGTTTTTAGACTGAAGTCATAATTGCATGCTTTAGCAACTTTAAATTTCATACTTCTGTGAATATTCCATTCACTTGAACATCCCCCACAACTTAGAGTGCAAGTCATTTTGCCTGCATTTATATGTTTCCATCTGTTTTTATAACATCCTTTCTTTTCCCATTGGATTAAAAACTTTTGGGGGGAAAGGATCAGGCTTCTTTTTCACTTCTGTCTTCTCTCTGTCACAGTATAAGTAAAGGGCTACAGTTGATTTCTAAATGTTGCTGCTAAGTTTTGAGGTGAGTGATTGATGTTTAACCTTAATGTTCAACAATATCCCCATTTTCATTTGGCTTTAATGATAATCTTCAAACCTCAAGGACATTTAAATGAATAACATTTATCCATGCATATGGACAGTTTGTGACTCAGTCAATCACTTTGAGCAAGTTCCCTAATATATTTTCTGAGAAACCCCGGACAGTTTTTTTTGTTTGTTTGTTTGTTTTTCCTGAATTCACATTACTAAACAGTTGCTGTGAGGGAAGCGGATGTGGCTCAAGCAATTGGGCTCCCGTCTACCATATGGGAGGTCCCAGGTTCATTTCCCGGGGCCGCCTGATGAAAGCAAGCTGGCCCACACGGAGAACTGGCCCGCGCCGTGAGCTGGCACAACAAAAAGAGACAGAGCAGAGACAATGAGAGACTCAACAAAACCAGGGAGCTGAGGTGGCTCAAGTGATTGAGTGCCTCTCTCCCACATTGGAGGTCCCAGGATTGGTTCCTGGTGCCTCCTAAAAAGAAGATGAGAAGAAGAGATGGCAAGCAGATGCAGAGAGCACACAGCAAATGGACACAGAGAGGAAGACAATAAGTGCAAAAACGAGGTGGGGGGAATAAATAAATAAAAATACATCTTTAAAAAAACCACAAAAAACAGCTGCTGTGAACAGCAGAAACATTCAGGGATCTTAAACTAACTGCTATAGTTGTGAGAATGTATTGAATCTTTATGACCGCTGCTTTTTTCCCTTCAGAAACATCTATAATATTTGGTGAGTTTCTTTTTCCTTTTGTTCTGCTCATCAGTATACATCTTAAAAGAGTATGGAAAATAGCCTTTTCTCCTGTCCAATCATTCTGGGTGTTATTGAACTTGTACTTGTCCTCACCTCCGTTACATCCTGAAGCTCAGTTAAATCCATGTCTATTGAGCATCTATTTTGCGCTTGGCACTGTGAGCCAAAGACAAAAACCATAAGTATACCTTTAATAAATTCATGGTCCTGGAGGGGACAAAACGCAAATAAATCATTGCAAACCAGCACAATTAAAGAAGTATTTACAAGATACATACAAGGGAGGAATGGTCAATGGGTAAGGGAGACATCGGTCTCAGGGAGCTAGGAGAGGCACTCCAGAGAGGAGGCAACACCTGAGGGAGATTTTGTAGGGTAGGTTGGCATTTATTGGGGAAAAGGACAGGTCTTCCAATGGGAAAGAGAAATGTAGTACACAGAAGTGTGGAGGCTTTGGAAATACAGAGTTCCTGGACCTATACATAGCTTAGAATTACTGGAGCATGAAGAACCAGAAGCATAAAGTTTGACGAGGCAATAGTGGTTAAGAGAGTGGATCTGGAGCAGTTTACCTCGTCTGAAGTCACGGATCTTGACTCTTTGATACTGGGTAAGTTAGTTTCTTTGGACTTTAGTTGCCCATCTATGAGATGAGTTTGATTAAATTACTTATCATATGGGGTTATTGTGAAAATTAAAATGTCTTCATATGTATAAAATGTTAATTCAGTGACTGATACACAAAAACTCTCAATAAATCTTAGCTTTTGCCATTGCTTCTATCATTACAACAAGGGGATGAGGACCTGCAGTGAAGCTTGGGAGGAGAGTGAAAGCATCATTTGGTATTAGAGGGAAGTTGGCCCTTGTCCTGTGGGTGTGAGACATTGCATGTCTAGTAGCATTGGGGAGTTTAGGTCTTAGAGGGGGTGGAGCTGGGCTACAGTGAGACCTAGAAACCAATTAATTAATTGCAGTAGACTATCTGAAAGTTTATGCAAGGCTGAATAAAGAATGTGGTGAGATTATGCCTAAGGATCTGAAATTAATAGAAGCTGGCAAGTCATTGGCTCGGAGGAAGGAAGGAAGATTCCAAGATGGCCCTGGGGTTTTTGACTTGGGGGATCAGTTAGATGGAGGGAGGAACCACCTGTAAATATCCCACCTGGGGAGGGGAAACCCCAAGAACTTGTACTTGTCTTTGTCTCTTTTCTTGCCCCTAAGCTCAGATAAATTCATATTTATTGAACACCTGTTGTGTTCATTCCTTTATTCAGTCGATATCCACATCATGTACCTGGTGCTGGGCTCGGGGTCCAGTGGTAAACAAGACCATGCAGAGTGCTTGGGCCTCCCAAATAAACCACCATCTAAATAAGCTGACTGCCACATTGCGGTCAGTGTTCCGAAAGCTATAAGCAAGAGCCGAGAAGCGAGAGTAACAGTGCCAGGGAAGATCTTTCCAGGAGATACTGTTTAAGAGGAGACCTAAAGGTTGAGAAAGCTATCCCTGAGAAGAATTTGGGGACAGACATAGGAAACAGCGAAGGCTCTGAGGCAGTAGAGAATGCATCTCCGAGGCAGGCAGTAGGATGTGTGGTCCAGGTCACTCAGGGAGGGCTGGCCCAGAAATATTAGGCCTGGGAGTCATCATTAAAACCGCTGCAGGAATACGTTAGGTTTACTTTGAGAGAGCTAAAGGTGCTACCACGTAAGAATTGGGCAGAGATCCAGGTAGGTACAGGGAGGAAGACTAGGGAAGAGAGTCCCAGAAGAGCGTTGAGGGAGAGATCCCAGGAGGGGAGCGGTCAACACTGCCATTCCACAGAGGTGAAGCGAAGCTGCATCTGGCAGCTGGGAAGTCATCCGTGACATCAGCATGAGTGGTCTCAGCAGAGAGATGGGGGGCCGGGTGACCAGCCAGGAAACTGCAGCAAAGTGAAGAATTGGAGACCATGGATGGTAACAGCTCTCTGTAGGGAGCTAAATACAGCAGCCACGCATGATTGCGCCCTAGCCTGTGCACATTCATGGCTGGCCTGTCCCTGAATCATATCCCCTTACTCACTCTTGCTCACTTTATTGTCTGTTTGCCTCATCGCCCAAATTGGCAATGACAGTTTCTTTTTCACCTTCTCTCTGGAAGCTTAAGCTCTTTCCACAGCCTTATAAGTATCTCCTTTCTAACATTTTTGCAGTTGGAGTTTCTCTTTCTTGAACTCTGGCTCTGAGCGACTCTAGCTCTGGTCCACTGCCACTTTCTCTTCTCCTGAGCCCCTGTCACTCACCCTTTTCCCTCCAGCCTATTTCTGAGGTAACTGAAACCCTGCCTGTTGCTCCTCCTCCCATCATCTCCACGCCTGACCTGCAAGCGCTGCCCCTCCCTGAGTCTCTGTGCCCATTTCCTCCTGCCCCTGGCTTTGCCCAGGCCTGTTCTATAACTGCTTCCTTTCATCCTTTTCCTTCCTTCATGCTCCAACCTGTGTTTTCTGCAGCTGGGACAGGTCTGCTATCCTTCAGGGCTTGCCCTTCAGTCCTCCTCTCATCTCCAGCTGTCTCCTAACATTGTAATATTCCTCAAAGCCATCCAGCAAGCCCTGGCTGCCCTTATTCATCAATCTCCCTTCCCCCGACGTAGCAAGGATATCCTAGAGGAGAGGAAAAGGCAGAGACCCCAAGCCAGGAGCTTTCAGCAGGCCTTGGGCAGTTGATGGATATTTCTCCATGATTTCTGTTGAGAGCCTGGCAGCCTCACAACCTTGGCAGCGGGTTCCCACAACTCTGTGCGCATCATGTACCCTATTAAAGCACACCCGATACAAAGGACGGGAGCAGGAATAGGCACATTTTGAAAATGTTGCTTTTAGTCTCTAGTGTGAAGCTTACAATAGGGAGGGTACAGACTGTAGGTTTTGCACTCTGAATACGAGGCCTGAGAGAGAGAGAGAAATGTGTAAGGGCAAAAAGTAGATTTCAAAAAGAAATGCATTAAAAATAAACTATTAAAATCTGGAGCACAAGTTCCATGGGGAGGCATGGGCTATTCACTGCTGTAATTGGACAGCACCGTGAGGGGGGTGTGTGTGTGTGTTTGTGGCTTAACTCCCCTGGCACGGAGAGAGGGTGGGTAGTATGTTGGTAAGTTGACAGTGAGAGGGAGAACATTGTGTGCTTTTGTGGCTTTGCAAGCTCCTTTTTACACACACATCCAGTTACCAGAAGCCTAAGTAAATGTCTTTAAAAATAGGGGAATCCTATGTAAGCTTTAAGGTAGAGACCATCTTCCCTCTGAGCTAATACCTGACAGGTGTTGGGCTTGTGAAATCTTTTGAGTCCCTGTGTGGAGATTGCCCGTAGAGGAGAAAACTTGGAATAGGGCTTGCTCTGAGTAATTTAAGAGATGTTTCCCTTTGTTGGTTGAAATGGAAATAGGCTGGTCTCTTGGGAAGATTAAGACTAGAGACGCTGAACCCCCACCCACCCACACATACACACCCATCTCTAGTGTGAGTGAGCATGTACAAAGCGCTTTTAATCTGAGCTGTCTTCACTGCTTGTAACCTAGTCATTTGGGAGTGACATCATGGTAACTGAGTAATCCCTTTGAAAAAAAAAATCAAGTAATAGAGCCAAGATGTTAAAATGGTCCTGGGGCTACCTGGATGAAAGTACGCCTAGGGTGTGTGTAAAACCATTTATTAAAAGCATAGTCAATCTCTATCAGTAGAAGTCTTGGCTGTATAGTACCGATTTGTTTTCTGTGACACTTGGCATGTTTTGTAATTAGAGAGATCTCTAAAAAAAGTTCACATGGTTATTAATACTAGGAGTGCTGGTACTTTGTTTTCTTTTCCTCTATCTGCCTGGTAATTAGGAAAGTTCCCTTGTGAACTTGGCTGTAAATTCTGAAAATATTGACCTTAAACCTTATTAATAGAATGAGAGGACCTGAGGGAGTTTTAGCTATACTAATGGCTGTTGGACATACTTATTAGAGAAGGTAATTATAACAATATCAAACTGAAACGTCATGTTGTTTCATTTTAAAGAAAAAAGATCCAAGCAAAGAATGTGTGCTTTGATAACCAATTGAAGGTAAAATATATTGGAAAGAATAGGCAGTCATTAATGTTGATCTCTTATCTTAAGCACCCCATTGAGAATCTGGGTTTTTCTACATTCTGCTGACTTTGTGGTCTTCTATTTATCAGTGACTCTGATTTTGTTAGTGTTTAGGGTCTCCTAGGAAACTATGACTGCAGGCAAAAATACAGCCATAATCTTGACATGTGGTAAGCCAAACACTATTTTTGTTCTTGAAAAAGCTTTTAGCTCTATAAAGGTAAAAACCAGCTTCATGTCCCTGGAAACTTTGTAACCTGACATAGGTGTTCAAATTGCAGGTATATTTTGGTGGTAATGTGTTGGGTTCTGAATGAATCACCTAGATCAGGGTTTCTTAACCTTTTTTGTTCCACGGACCCCTTTGTCAGTCAGGTGAAAACCACGGACCCCTTACTAAGTCCACACTATACTGTATATTATTTAATAAATATATCGCACCCGCATCAACACGTCCTCATAAGAATAATGCTTTTTTTGAATTTCAATTCAGGTTCACAGACCCCTTGATAAGAACCCCTGACCTAGATGGAGGGAAAATGGAAGTGGCAGATCACATGAAGATTAGTGAAACTTGCTGAATTCTTCTAGAGTCATAGAATTAGAGATGAAAGAAAACTGATGGAGTCATTGGACTCATTTTACCAGCATGAGTATTTGCTGAGATTGTGTTTGCGTGCTTTGTTTTGTCTAATTTTAAATATTCCAGTGCATGTTGATGTCTCAGGCCCCTGATTTTGATCTTACTGCATTTTTTCTTTAAGAGTCACTATTTGAATTCTGTGTAGTCACTGTCGGATTTCTTGGCTACTTCATCTGAAGAAAATCATTATACCCATAGCTTGCATAAAAAGCACCTATGCCCTTTAACATTCATGTATTTTTTTTGAAAGATTTATTTATTTATTTATTCCCCCTGCCCCCCCTCCCCCATTGTCTCCTCTCTCTGTCCATTTGCTGTGTGCTCTTCTGTGGCTGCTTGTCTTCTCTTTAGGTGGCACCAGGAACCGATCGGGGGACCTTCTGGAGTGGGAGAGAGGCACTCAATCTCTTGTGCCACCTCAGCTTCCTGGTCTGCTGTGTTTCTTATTGTCTCTCCTCTGTGTCTCTCTCTGTTGTGTCATCTTGCTGTGCCAACTTTCTGTGATGGCCAGCACTCCTGCGTGGGCCAGTACTCCACGTGGGCCAGCTCGCTGCGTAGGACAGCTCTCCGCTTTGGCCAGCTTGCCTTCAACAGGAGGCCCCGGGAATTGAACCCTGGACCTCCTATATGGTAGATGGGAGCCCAGTCGCTTGAACCACATCCGTTTCCCACATTCATGTATTTTAAAATGCTCTATGATGACTATCTTTAAAATGGAAATTATAATTATTAAATGTTTCAGTTTTACAGATGTATGGAAGGGTTAAGGAAAAAATAGTCTGTCATGGGAAAAACTGCCAGCTGAATAAGGCACTCTAGGAATTACGGTAAAAGAAACCTTTGTTATTGTAAAACAATAGCATTAAGGGGCTATTATGTAATGTTATTTCTTAAGTTTGATTTGGTGGCTTGTTGATTTTGGAACTTGAACTATAATTCCTTTAAAAATATTACTTTCACTTGCCTAATCTCAAGATTTTTGATACAAAATCAAAGACTTTCCCAAGTAGATTACCTAGATCACACACTGAGCATTGGAGGTCTTAAAGCCATGTCCGATAGTTTTTCAGCGTGGGAATCAATTTTATCTACTTGGTATTCTCCATCATATTATCAGTCCTGATAAGCACAAATATCTGCCAATCCAAAAAAAAAAAAAATTCCTTAAAACAAAATTAGCCTAGCTCCACCACTCCAAAGGACAGGCAGATGGCAAAATAGCTGGTAGGCACACTATCCTGTCTTGGCAAGTTGAATGAATGATTATGAATTTTCACTTTCCATTCATGATAGGTCCCTAAGCAAAGAGATTTCTTACCTTTGATCTCAAATGGCCAGATTGGTAAGGCGAGGACAGGTACAGTGTGGGAAAGTTTACAGGTGCTGAAGATAATAGATCTTGTTATGGATTCTGCAAAATAAACTTCTATGTTCATGAATCATGATTTCCTGTATGTTTTAGGATTTGATGTCTGGGGTTAGATATTTGGACCATGGAGTTAGTAAAGAATAAAATTATCCCTATTTTTACTGTGCAACCTGTGAAATTTGTATGTAGCACTCTTTCTCAGTTGATGTCTTCGCTTCTGTCCAGTTGGGTAAGTTAACTTTTGAAATCAGTATTTTTAAGCTGAAAAAATCAATAGTGGTTTTTATAATCCTTCTTAGCTTAGGAATACAGGTTCCAGCTCAGAAACCTGTTCTCTTCAGCACAGTTCTGGTTCTTACTGGTTTTGGTGCCATTTTACCAGTATAGCCACTGCCAAGATGTCCTCTGGCAGGTAGATGCTGGTTTCTATGGAATTGTGATTGATTACTTATCATTTGATGGCCTCTTAAAGGAAGCTTTGTTAAAGAAGAGCAATTGTGGTTTTTCTTACCTTTTGAGCTTTAACCTTGCAATTGGTCTACTGTGTCACACCACTACTAGGGTGATCTGGAAGCCAAAATGGTACAGATTTTGAACTTATTATATATTAATGCAACTTTTCAATGCCATTCCTAGGAAATAAAAACATTCAGTCAAATGGGCCCCAGGTTTAAAATCTATGAGAAAAAGAGTTCTGACTCTTGGCACTGATAGATATATTCAGAAATGTTGTATTCGTGCCAGGGTAAATATATATGCCCTTTACACTTCTTTCAGTTAGCGGTCACCTCTAAATACTTATTTTGGCATTAAGGAAGCTCGTCATGACCTATTGTTCTAGAAAGATTATAGTCTTCATTTTAAAGCCGGTTCTCTAGTTCCCATGTAAGTGACATGCCCAGCCTGGTGCCGAGGAAATAGCCTTCGCTTTTTCAAACCTTCCATTCTTATAGGTGTGTCCAGCAGGCAGTGGCTTGTAGCTGTTCCTTCAGCCACATAACAGGTTTGATTTCAAATCTCTTTAATAGGGAAACATGTTTGGAGGGGATTCATGGCCCAACATTTATGGATTTTGTTGGGAAGTTCCAGGTGTGTATATCTCTTAAACTTTATCTTAAGGCCTGTTAGACTAAAGTGGGTTTTCTGGCTTTGTTTTTGTTTTTGCTTATTAGCCATAGATTGAATTTGTTAAAATGTGTTAGGGATTGGATTCAGAGCAGGTGACCCTCGATCCTGAAGACTTTGCATCTCCTCTGTCAATTTCTTTTCCTTGGCTGTCTTAGAAACACTACAGGGGAGTCAAATAATTATAACTGGGATAAAAGACAGAGAAACCAGAACGCAACCAGAAGCTAAGAGATGGAGGATCAACTTCTGAAAAAATAGGGAAGTTGATTACATTTGAAAACACTTGAAGGGGATTTATTTATGAATTATACATTTCTGAGGGAGCCTTTTACTATGTTGGGAGTTTGTGCGTGATCTGGAATCACCTTTCGGAAACTTGATCACCTAATAACATGGTTTGACTACGTTTGCCTTCTGTGGTGAGAGCTTGGGGATTTATTGCGTTACCTCATTTATTCATTTATATACTAAACATTTATCAAGTACCTACTATGTGACAGGGCTATGATTATCACCTAAGAAGCAAAGTTGTCTGTGGCATATTCCTTTTCTTCATGTAGCTCTAGTGGGGTTAGAAAGTTAGGTATATGTTGTCTCTTTTGATCCCCGTAACAGCTCTGTGAAGGATATATATCTATTATACAGATGAGAAAAATTGAGGCTTGGAGAATTTACATAACAGGCCCCAAATCTCACCAGTAGTCAGAGGTGAATCCGCATTAAAACCTAACTAATACTCTCCTGTCTCCAAAGGAAAAATACCTCCAAGAGTATTCTAATTAATAAAAATAACATTTGTAAAATAACATTTTAGTATCTTAATTTTTATTGAAAGCAACCTCCTGGCAACTCAAAAGGTATTTGTGGAATATAGTACTCTGATAATTTCTCTTTGCTATAGAAATACCACCTGCAGTCTGAGGGAAAACTAGGTTTTACTTTGTTTTAAAGTTGTCACCTGCTGGATCTTTTCCCCATTAATGGAAATTGTATATGTATTCTACTGTAATTTTTTCATCTTAAAATATCACAGTTCATAGTGGTATTTGAGTGGACTTGTGCTTTTAAAATTAAAGCTTGACTTATGGCATGGCTCTGAACAGCTGCCATCTTACAGGCCTTTTGAAAAACAGCATCCCACTGACCCCATGATTATTTTTTCAAAAATTCTCTCTTTGTATTATAAAATCCTGTGAATTCACATAAGTTGGCGTCTTCTTTATTTTTTTTTTAATGTCCAAATCCTCTGAAATAAGTTAATGCAAACTGTGTTTTTAAGGAGACAAGTTGATGACGTTCACTTATATGCACTTTTTCTTTGGTGAAAATCATTGTATTTAGGGAACTACGACATAACCTCTTTGTTATGCATAAAACAATTGTATAAAAATAAACTGGAACATGCAAAAGTCACAAATATTGCTCCAGAATTCTCTAGATCACAAAATTTCTACAGTGGCCATCCCTTAGCTCCCGGCTAGCTGTTTTTGAGAAATGGCTGTCCCTTCCTAAAGATGGGGTGAAAGAAATGAGTCTTTCTTTCAAGTACTTTTTAAATGTTTAAAGAATAGTGTTGTTGTTGTTTTTCATGGACAATAATCCAAGCTCAAAACTTATTCAGATAGGAATTGAGTTTATCAAGAGTGTTTATTCATTCTAAAAAAAGAAAGTTCATACAGCTAGGTTTTTTGTTCTTGTTGTTGTAAACCTTTTTTTTTTTTTTTTTTG
>JAQZBX010013823.1:0-23551 GCA_029593785.1 Cabassous unicinctus | reverse complement strand
CCAAAACACCCCTTCTCGAGCTCCCAGCTTTTTAAATACAGCTCCACACTTTATTTCAATTTCACTGTTTTTTCCCTAATGTCCGTCTGGTCCAGGATCCTATCCAAGAATACCATGTTACCTTTGGTCACCCTTTTTAAAAATCATTTTTATGACAAAGACATTTAACACATAGTTTGAGTCCAAGGTTGGTAATCAAAAAGAAGTTTCAGGAAAATGCATCAGAATGAGATGTTTGAAAGGAAAAAGCATCAACTAAGTAAGTTTTGTGGGCCATTATAAATATATGATAGCCCCTTGAAGGCTACCGAGTTGGAGAAGCTATAAGAAACCATCTAAAATACAAATTTGACAAATAGGAAATGGTTAAAAATAATTTGAAATTGTTTATTGTGAAGGAATCAGGACCATAAGGTGGAAGATTTGGAAGGAATGTAGTTTGACATAGATTATGGTTGTTGGAAAATGGGTATAGAGATCCAGAAGGAATCTTTGGATTTTTCTATGCAAGTGGAGACTGGACAAAATATACATTTTATGAAAGATAAATTCAAGGTATCTTACTTGCCTGGTAAAAGAATTTATCAAGTCCTTCCACTTTTTAAAATTGTATTTGAATTTTAGTGAAACTCATACAGCTTTTTAAATAAATTGCAAACTTAATACATGCTCAAGACAGAGAATTAGGAAAAAATAAACAACCATCGGGAAAAAATTTACCCCAAATTCTTGTAGTCCAGGATAACTGCTGTTAACATTTTAGAGTTATCCTTCCAGGGTTTATTTCCATATGCATTTATGTGTACCTATATGTACACACACCACAAAACTCATGTCTTGTCTTGACTCATATCAAGTTTTGTAATCAGCTTTTTTCTCTTTAATGAGATTCTTTTAAACATCCAGCTTTACAACAGTGTGATTTCCAGAAATCTTGAAAAATGTCTGTAGTATATAAGAAGTCATGGGAGGCATAAGGGTAAAGTCGTGGCACAGCATTCAAAACCACATCTAAAAGCTACTGTTTTAGGTGCAGCTCCACCTGGTGCAGAATGAGCATGGGGCATTGACACCAGTGATGTCAACCTGGATGGTCTTGCATTTTAGGACCTGCTTTTCTCCACCAGTATTCATCTCTCTCTTGACATGTGTCCTTAAAAGTACTAGTGCTAACTAAGAAAAATCCCAATTACTATCTCCCCACAGGCTTAAATGTAAAACCTCAGGAACTAAACTTTATCCCTTCTGGATGTGTGCAGGCTTGCCAGATGGTAGGCCAATTAATATATTTTTGCAAGGTGTAGAAATGTTTTTTCTCCATGGGGGAACAATAAATCCATCTGCTCTACATCTTCCTTTCTCCTCTGTCCTTTGGGGAAAATCATTATTTAATTTCCAGAAATAAATTGTGCAACTCTCTAAATGATACTTGATGCTTTTCCAGGGATCTAGTCTTAATAAATGAAACCTTTTTTTTTTTTTTATAAAGACTTAAAAATCTCTATATTACAGAATAAAATATATGGACATCTAAGTTTGATCCAGGATATATTTTTTTGAAACTTAGGCATACAGATTCATATTTTAAAAAGCTAATACCCAGAAGGCTTAACCTGAAGGAGACTCCAAAACATCTAGTGCAACCTCCTCATTGTAAAATGAGGAAGTTAAGTTAAAGTTGAGGCACGAAAATTTCAAGCTGGTAATTAACAGAGATGGACTTGGAACCTGGTCTTCTGGTTCCAAGTGAGGATCTCTCTGGGGGTAAAAAGGAGTAAGTAGATAACTAGATTAAGGCTCAACTAGGAGTAGTATACTCATATTTATTGCCTCTTGTCATTTGAGTTTCAATCACTGAAATGTACACATTACCTCTAAAATTTCTTTTCTCACTGAGGTAGCAATACAGATCAGCATATTATTAATTATTTAATGGCTGTGCCTTAACTCCCAACTCTGTTGAAAGTTTTGTTTTTTTAAGATTTATTTATTTATTTCTCCCCACCCCCTCATTGTTTGCGCTCGCTATTTGTTCATCTTCCTTTCAGGAGGCACTGGGAACTGAACCCGGAGCCTCCCATGTGAGAGGGAGGCACCTAATCGCTTAAGCCATCTCCGCTCCCTGCTTTGTTGTGTGTCTCATTATGTTTTCCTCCCTGAGTCTCTTGTTGCGTCATCTTGTTGCATCAGCTCGCTGTGCCAGCATGTTACATCAGCTTGCTGTCATGCTCGTCTTCTCTAGAAGGCACAGGGAACCAAACCAGGGACCTCCCATGTGGTAGGCGGGAGCTTAATTGCTTGAGCCACATCTGCTTCCCTATTGAAAGTTCTTGAAGGACAACTGCCTCATCCTTTTTTTTTTTTTAGCAGTTAGCATAGTGCAAGTAGCCAAGTAACACAGTATACTGTCTAGGCATAAAACGATTGAATTACTGAATATATGAATATTAATGAGATTGTTAGATAGAATTCCTTCAGAGAGTGCCAGAATTCTAGAAGGGTGATTACTTACAGCTTTGCCACCATCTGACATGTTGTAATACAAAGGTGTCAAAGATTCCCTTATGATACAAAGAAGTTTAGTTCTGGCTGTTTCAGAAGCTTCTCTTGGAATAACTGTGTCACCCTGACTGCCAGCATTTCTTATATCCTCCATATTGTGAATTATAAGTAGACTTAGATCAGTTAATGTTAATGGAGAAGGAAGGATTTAGACTTGCCATTTCTTTCTTTCATTCAAGTTGACTCCTCTTTTCATATGTAGGCAACTTGAGAGGCCCTTGCCACATGGTGGAAATAGCTCAGACTTTGGATTCAGACAGAGCGTGGTTAGAATTCTGACTCTACAATATCCTAAACATATAACCTCAGCATTGTCGCCTTACCTCTGATACTTTGTTTTTCCATCTTGAAGTAGGGAAAATAACTGGCAAACTATTTTTGTGCCTTAAAAAAGATAAATTATGAAGCATTTAGGGCAGGGGTGGACAAACTGCAGCCTGATGGCCCAACTGGCCCATTACCTGTTTTTGTACATAAAGTTTTATGTGAACACAGCCACGCTCGTTCATTTAGGTATTGTCCATGGCTGCTGTGCTACAATGGCAGAATTGAGTAGGTGCAACAGAGACTGTATGGCCCACCAGCCTGAAAATATGTACTATCTGAAACTTTACAGTTTGGCAACCCTTGACCTACGGCAATGCCTTGCCCATCTAGGTACTCAGAAAACATTAATTTTGCTTTCTTCCCATTGGTTATTTCAAGTTCAAACTTTCTCTTTTGGGACTTTTTGAAGAAAGATAGTCCGGTGTGGCCTTCTCTAGTAACACTTCTATAAAGTCCCTGCCATAGTTCTGGACTATGGCCAAACCCTTGAGCCATGGTGCAGGACAGAGCATGTTGTGAGACGCTTTGCCACAGCTCCCACACCCTGATAAGTAAATGTCCTAACTTGAAGTTGGTGTTGTACATGTTACAGGAATAGAATTTTCTCTAATCCAAATTTAAATATGGGCATGCCATAGATTGCCATATGCTCCATTTTAGTTTAGATTATTTCTCCCTGTATTACTACATGTGTCCCTAGTCTACTTGTTTAATGGCTTCCCAACATGATGCAACCCCTAAATCTGTGGAATTTTCTCATTTGTAAGCACACTAAGAAATCATTACACATTTTAAATGGACATATTTAGCAAAAGACCTTTTGAAATCTTAAAACAGGAATTTCTAAAACAACCTTGGACCTTTTTAAGAAAAATTCTCAAAGGAGAGATAATATTTTTCATTTGTCTATTTTATTTCATTTTCTAGGCAAAGTAAACTAAGAGTTCCTTAGCAGCTTTGATTATAGGGACACCTGGTGTCTAGAAGAAAACTAAGGGCAGGAATAGACTGTGATAGAATCTGCCAGATCAGGACTTTGTGTTTGCCGTACATGCAACGGGTAGAGAGATGAAGGACTTCTAAGTGCTCCTAAAGACAAGTATACTTGCTTGTTATTTTTAAGCATGGAATGTACTGAGTAATTTTTTTTCATAAAATTATAGATTTTTCCAATACTTTAATATTACCTCGTGTCTTTTATTTGTTGTTGTTGTTTTATTTTTATTTTACCTTATGTCTTTAAAATGTATATTATGAAAAAAAGTATGAGTGTTACCTAAAATTTTGTAATGTCCTCCTTGACTCTCTCTCTCTCCTCACCTCTCTTCCAGCATATTATAGTGTGGCAGTTGCTTCTGCATAGGCCTCTGTCAGCATTTATCTCACCATATTGTTATTCTGTATATACTTATCTATATTCCCAGCTGATTGTGAATGTCTCAAGGCAGAGGCATTATGCCAGCTTAGTGCCTGGCACATAATAGAAACTTAATAAAGGTTTATTGAATGAAAGCACTCCACTGTGAGCATATAGCTTTTTCTGTCTTTTGGATTATTTCCTTAGGATAAGTTCCCAGAATAGAGATTTCTAGGCCAAAGTGACATGAACATATTGATGAATCTCGGTACATAGTGCCAAATAGCATTTATGTCTACTTTAGGTTCCTTCCAAGTATGTGACTCTCATATTACATGGTATATTATCCCTGGATTGTCAGTCTGGTGTTCCATATTTTCTATTGCAAAAAAATGACAGTCTTGGGTACATCATCGCCAAATTCAAGTCTGGAATGAACACTGCATATATTTCAGGATGAAGGCATTTAAAAGAATAAAAATTGTGAAATTTGGGAAACAGGAAGCAAGGTGGACAGCAGAGGCAAGATGTAGGATGAAAGGTATTGTTAGGGGCAGGTATCTCATGGAGTTTTATTATGATCTGGACTTTTGGTGTACTGTCATAAATATTTCAAGAAAGCAATTAGATATTTTTGTATTTGCTTCTTGTCCTCAAAGCAGTTAATGTTCAAATATGAAACATTATTAAATACAAATTGTTGTTAATGCACATTCCAAGGTCTGCTTTTATCAAGGTTTGAAACTGTCTAATGTATAATGCACTTCATCTTCAATTGATCTGATTTGTGCGTGTGAAATAAGATTGAGCCTCCATGCTGTGACCTTGGACAGCAGTAGTATGTTTGTGGTTTTTTTTTGAGTCTGATATTTTCTCCTCCCTGATCTCCTAGTAATTTGCAGGATCGTAAATTACCAATGATAAATAGCCCTATCTACCTTTTGGTATAAGTATGCTATTGATGAACACATAGAGTTGCCTAAATGCCACCTTATTTAAGGTGTTTTAGAAAGTTTGTGGGATCCAAGCTGAACAGAGCAAAGAAAAATTTCAGTTAGAAATATCCAGTGGAGACTGAGTATTCCAGTAAATAGGAGGTTTTAACATAAGTCTGAAGAATTTATGATTGTTCTATGATTCTCATCCAGCTTAGCATCATTCCAGCCTTAAGCCCATAACCTCAGTCTCTGGAAAGAGAGAGAAATAAAAGAATTAGAAAAACTTCCTACTTGCTAGACCTGGCTTTCAGAAAATATCCCTCATCTTTCCAGCAAGCTAGAGTCAGTGGGCCTTGACCTAGTTAGACATGTTTTAGGAGAATGTTTGGGAAGCTGCTGCCATCAATTATGTGGTAGCACATGACCACAACTTTGGTTATTCCAAGCCACAGCAGGTGGAAAGGACTCTATGATCAATGGAGCCAGTGTTTCCAGATTCCCAGTACTTCAAGGCCTTATACATAGGTAGCCTGTGGAAAATCAAAGTAAGAAAGCATTTTCATGAATCCTAGGTCCTATTATTCAGACACAGCTAAAATGTAACTTTTTTATGTGGATTAGAATGAAGATGCTGGAGAACTCTGAACAGATCCTCTTAACCCAAATAACTTTATTTTAACTCGTTTAGAACAAGAGTATTTTATTCTGAGTTATTCACAAACTTATTCAGAGGACAGAATGGTGGGCTGATTATGACTAGTGATATTTTGAGTGTTTGAAAGACTTTTTAGCATATGTAGGATAAATATGTGTCCTTAACTTCATTATATTCTGTACTTTTTTTGGCTGATTATTGGTTTTATCTCTTCATTGTTCCATCCAAGGCTTTTATTTTCACTCACATGTTTTGTCTTTCTTACCTCTTCATGACCAGTGGGAAAGATGTTTGAATGTATTTTCTAGAAAGGATGTTGAATCTTCATCCAAAGTAAAGTTTAAATACTATTTGGGGTGTATAAAGATAATTCTCTTCAATGGCAAGTGGGTAAACTGGTTTTCTGTGTCTTAGATGTTTAAATTCGATTGCACATTTATCAGTATCTAAACCAGCTGTTTTATACCTTGAAAAAGCGGAGGAAACTCCTGGTTCCACATACACTGATGATAATGAGTGAGTGTAAAAAGAGAAGAAATAATGGAATGGAGAACCCAAGGCCTCATGCTGTGCTTGGAACATATTTCCATTGCATGCTGTCTCTTTCAGGGATCCCCTGCTTTTTTAGCTAACATCAGCTGAAGCAAGACAGCTTGATAAAAGGATCCCTAAAATATGACTCAGAGGGTCTTGTTTCTAGTCACATTTCTGCTACTAACTAGTTGTATGACATTGGAAAGAATTTTTCAACCCTCCATTGCTTATCCAGTTTGTGTGTGTGTGTGTGTGTGTGTGTGTGTGTGTGTGTGTGTGTGTGTGTGTTTCTAACTGATGGTTGCCTTTGGCAATATGGTAAAGTCTATAGACCCCTGTATTAGACTTCTCCAGAGGAACAGAAACGATGGTGTGTGTGTGTGTGTGTGTGTGTGTGTGTGTAGAGAGAGAGAGAGAAAGAGAGATTTATTATGGGAATCGATTCATACAGCCATGGGGATTGGCAAATCTGAATTCCGTGGGCAGCTGAATACCAACTGGAGAGTTGATGAAGGTGATGTTGAATTCCCCAGGAGAAGCTGCAAGTTGGAACTCCAATGAAGGTAATAGTGAAGTGCCCAGGAGAAGCTGGCTATCTGGAGTAGAGATAGAAATTCTTTCTAACTGCTGAAATAATCAATTCTGCATTTAAGGCCTTCTTTAAATAATGGGATGAGGAAACATCTCTCATCACTGAAGGCAATCTCTTGTCAATTATAGATGTTATCAGCCATTGATGCAAGCAACTGACTTAATAATTTAAATCCACAAAATACCCTCACAGTAGCAATCAGGTCAGTGCTTACTTGATCAAACAGCTAGACACCAAAGCCTAGCCAAGTTGACACATAAAATTAGCCATCACAACTCCTTTTCAGAACAATGTTTTAAAATGCATAAATAAAATACATAGAATTACAAAGGATACCAATTATATTGAAATAGTTATCAAAACAATAAATGTGTAATATATGTGGTTCTTTAGAACACATCAGATACCAAGATCTAGAGGTAGATCTAAAACTATAATTTTGAAGTGATGATGAGTGTAAATGATTTTTCAAAATATCTGCAACAACTTTAACATGATATGAAAATACATTTGATATCTATTGTAGACAAAATCACAAGTTCTGCTAATACTACTCTGGATGGACATGCAAAAGAGAAGGAAACAATGTATTTCTGTTTGTGGTTAGTGAAAATGAAAATGTAATTTTTTTTTTTTAATATCCAAGTTCATGGGCCCACTGAATTCTGTTCACAGAACTGTTGCAAGTCCATGGTCCCAGGTTAGGAGTACCTAGATTAGAAGCTCTATAAAGTCCCTGGCAGCTGAGACCCTATGGTCATGTAGAGAAAGGTTAACCCAGGTGATATCTGGAGTTTATCATCACCCTCACTCTGGGACCTGGCATAACTAAGGCAATGTTATGCAGGAAAAGGGACCTTTGCTTCACCAGGCTGGGAAGTAAGCAGTTAGAAAGGTGCTGGGTTCCAGCAGTTACTTTTACCTAGCATCTAGCTAAGAAAGCCTGGGAGTATATTCAAATAAATAAACAAAACAACAACAAAAACAGGAGATTGGTAGAGACAATTGTCACCTTACCAGTATCATTTGCCTTTGGGGGACTCATAGGCCAGGGGAGCTGTCTACTTCAATTGGGAATGTTGCTGTGTTCCCTGTTCTATGCGTAGCTAAGTCTTGTCCTCTACTTACATTAAAGGGGCCTGTGTGTGTCTCTTAACCTCTGGCCAACATTAGCTTCACCATCCCTTTGTCACAACCACATGCTTTCCCTAGTTAAGTACAGCCTCGAAAGTACAAAAGTTGTCTTTCCACTGTGCCTACCTGCTTACCAGGCTTTAATGGTATTGTCTAGCTGGAAAGTAAAAATCTTTGAAAAATGAGAAAGTTAAGGAATGATACTGATAAACACTTCCCATCGGGTAGTCTTAAAGTCCTTTTCTTTCCTGGAGTTTATAAGTCCTTTAATGACTGAAGTCTGACTATGTTCTGAATA
Organism: Cabassous unicinctus; assembly: GCA_029593785.1. NCBI lineage: Eukaryota > Metazoa > Chordata > Mammalia > Cingulata > Chlamyphoridae > Cabassous > Cabassous unicinctus. The sequence goes on along the minus strand of JAQZBX010013823.1, from coordinate 15,154 downwards.
GGGGGAGTAGGAAGCGGTTTCTTCTTATTACCTATCTACCACCTTCAACTTTGCATTTTAGAGATAAAATTCATTGTTGTTTTTTTTTGGGGGGTGGGGCACAAATGATTTCAAATGTCATGCTGCTTGCCTATTACAGCATCATCTCCCAATATTAGTTTCTAACAGAGAGGAGCATTCTTTCTGACTTTGCAATTGCTATATAAATGTCTCTGACCATGTTAATCTGGTACAGACTCAGCCATTTTAATAGAGTGGAGAGTGGAGCAAAATATAGAGATTTGATTTGTCTATTTACTTGTGAAAGGTAATTTATCTAACCGTAAGAAAAATGCTTTGTAAACATGGAATTATTTTCAGGTTAAAAGATCATCTACCAAATTAGATAGGAAGCTTGATGCATAGACTATAAGCAATTTTTCCTCCTTTGGTTGCTGCTGTGGATCAATAAGTTTTATCGACGATTTTAGGGTTTGCATACAATTTTCTATCATGGTAGTTTATGCTAATGAGCATGACACAGAATAATTGTAAATCATAACCCCTTAGGCACATTTTCCCTCCTGTAATACTTGAGACCACAGAATTCTCTTCAAAAGAGATGGGAAAAATGATCCATCACTTTTTAGTGACTCATAGAGCTGATACTGACATGCATGGCAAGGACTCCTTCCCTCCTTATCTGTGTGCTTCACCTTCTATTTAATTCTGAATGCAAATGAAAATGAAACTCTCTCGGAAAAGGTTTAAATGAGTCAGTTACCTTTATTTGTGATAGTCAAAATATATCATGTTAAATATGGAAGATAGAATAATGATAATATATCCTATTTTTAATGCTTTTACATGAGAGTATTAAGTTTTCTCCATCAGGAAGGAATGTTTATATAATTATTGTAAATTGTCAGAGTTGTTACTAGAAGATGTATGGGGATATTTAATCTACATTTTTAATGATCTCATTCAGATAATTAGCATAGAAGACAGCAGTTTTTAATTTTAATATTGTGCTAAGACAGTTTTATCACTCTTTACATTAATTTGTAGTACAAAACTCACTGAAATATATAATTATTACGAAACAAAGTAAAATATATCTGTCTTGACCAGTAGCTCATACAGATGTGCTTTCTTTTCATCAGAGTCCCAACTGTGCTATGGAAGCAAAGTTGGCTCTAGCTGTATAACATCCCTACATATGACAGATGAATGTTAGTGTGAGTTGTGTACATATGGGAGTAGAGGGACTGATGGTACCTGGTGGTGCAACTGCAAAAAGAAACACCATTTAGTAATGAGGTTTTAGACATGATACCTGGATGCACACTTACCTTTGACCATGGGACTGCAGGGAAGACAGGAGAACGTCCTTCTAATTTTCTTTAGATTATCCCAATATAAGTTTTACATACCAGAAGGAAAAGTTGAAACTCTATGTTCTCTAAGGATAATTAGCCTTTTCCCCATAGGGATTTTCACTCTTAAAAAAATGGTTTGTGGGTTGTCAGTGGATTGGGAGTTGGCCGAAGAAGGAATTGCTTGGTCCTAGTTTGTTTCAAGCAACTGAAATATGAAACATCTTTACTTCTTGGAAGCTGCCCTGTATAATAGGATCAATTGTTAGGGCCACTTTTAAGTTTAAGACCTGAGAATGATGCCTTTCCTGGTGGAGCACTGATGTCAGAAACCACATATATATAAATAGATGCAGAGAGAGAGAGATTGTTTTCACTCCTGTGAAAATAAAAATACCTCTGAGAGAGTTCGGATAGTCAGTTTCCTCATTCATTTGCATCTTATCTGATATCCTCAAATGAATTGTATTCCAGTAGAGACAAGAATATATGCCTAAACAGGGAAGATTTCACTTGGGGGATGAAGCTTGGAGTTTGGAGCTTAGTGCAGTCTGCTGTCTACCCTCTGCACTTATTTGTTCATTAATTCAATAAATACTAGTTGAGCACCTTCTGTGTCAGGCATCATTGGGGAGGCAATGGTGAATAAGACAGATGGTTCCTACCCTCTTGAAGTCTTGCCATTTTGTGGGGAACGTGTCAGGGGTGGACATAGGGGGAGAAAGATAGAGGATGAACAAGAATTTACAGCATTGTGTGTGAGTATGTCCGTGCTTGTCCCCTCTTCACCATGCTGTGTTGGGGGAGTGTAGAGGGCTCTGTGAACATCCAAGGGACATATAACAAACAGTGGGCTCTCACGGAAGTCAACTAGATTGGTGGGTGTGAGGGGTCAACGAATAATGGAAGAGAATATTTCAGACAAAGAGAACAAATAGATAATTCAAAGAGACCTCGGAGTGTTAAGAGTTGAGGAGAAATTCAATTAGAATGATAAACAGGGGCCTGAAGTTTACTTTGAGGTTGGGAGTAAACTCTTGAGGACAGGACGAGCCACGGGAAGGTTTTAAGAAGGGCAGAGATAAGGTCACATTTGCCCATAGGGAGGTTTCCTGGCACTGGTGGATGAATTCGAGTAGGGCAAGGAGGAGGCTAGCATTCTACTTCCTAGTAATACCTTCCAGAGAATTATCTAGAGGTTCTAGCTGAGATAGCTCGAGGGAGTGTCCTGGCTGTAGTCATACTCTCAAAAGATCCAGAGCCACATGAAAAAAATTGCACTAAAACCCTGACTTTAAGTGTATGATTCTTTGAATAATAGCCTGTCAGTTGGCCTTGTGTCTACCAATTCAACAAACAACATCATGGATTAAAAAAAGAAGCCTTCAAGATAACAGCTCCTGATCAAATGAAAGCCCAAGAAGTTGTAAGAACCCCTCCAGCAAACTTTAGAAGGATATTAAGAGAATCCAACTCTGGTCCCCCTATGGCGAAGAATAGACAAAATGGTTTAAGTCAAAGTAGTGGTGCTCAGCCTGCAAGCCTCCCCACAACCTCACAGAGAAAGAACTCTGTTAAACTTACATGCAATGCAGACTTAGGAACAGAAGAAATTTGGAAATCCTTTACTCCATCACCACACCCCCAAACTTAGAATATATAAGGGCTTTTTGAAGTTGGTACAGAACTGAACTTTTTTTTAAGGGGAAAAAAAATGAAGAGTATCACAGTTTGACTTTTGGGAATTGAACAGTTTTATCCTAGTGAGAGCAGGCCAGGTAGGTCAAGCTTCACGGGCATGCAGGCCGGAGCTGGTGATGCCACAACGTTGGCAACCGTGAGAGTGAAGGGAGATGGGCAGAAGATGGAATCCACAAGACTGGATGACTAATTGGATGACTAGAGTGAGGAAGGGCAAAGAGGGGAAGTTTGTGTTCTAGTTTTCTGCTCTAGGTTGTTGGATAATGGTGTCAGTCACTGAAATTGGGGACACAGGTTAGGGTGAAGATGATAACTCCAGTTTGGGACTCACTGAATTGGAGGCTTCTGTGACTTCCCTGTGGAGATGTGCTGCTGACAGATGTGTGCTTCTGGAGCATAGGCAAGGGTTCCAAGTTGGGCTTTTAACAGGGATCCATATAATGAAGAGTGCCAAAGTTCAACTGTTGAATATTTCTCTTCCAGGAGCCTCAAGGACTAAGGGCTGCTTAAACCCAGAGACTAAATGAAAGTTTCTGATCTTTCTGGTTCTCTGTGTTCCCAAAAGACACAAAGGTGGGGGCGGGAAGACGATTTGCACGTGGTTGTAGGTAGTGTTTTCTACAAAACGCAAACTGTAGAGCCTTATACTTCTTTCCATAGGCATATGTGTTTTCTTTTCTTTGGAGTACTATTTGGGATTTAAGCATCTTTGATCACAGGAAGCTCAGGTAGCTGCTAATGTTTTACTATACTTCTAGCGGTTTCCTTAAAGTATGTTTGGGGAGCTCATGACCTGTATTTTCTCTCTCTAAGGAGAAGGAAATAAGGATGGAGAGGGATGATAGGAATTGACTAGGCAACTGGAGTTGCAAAATTCCATGGCAAGGTGATAGTGTTTTTTGATTATTGGGTTTTGTGTGTTTGTTTGTTTTTTCTCTTTTTCTTGATGAGAACAAAAAAGTATTTTCAATTTAGCAAAACCTCTGTTGGTAGCATAATTCCTGTGTCCATGAAGAAGAAAAATGAGGTGGATAGACTCATAGGAGTTTTAGGAGAAAGCATATTCCCTTATATGGGTAAAGGGTAGGAAGAAGGAGAAAACAAATATCAGCTCATTCCTGTTGAGTTTATAATCATTAACCACATAATTGAAATGGCTATGTCTGTGGGCTGGAAAAGTTTGCACTATCTACGGGACTGTACAATGTTGATCCTAAATCATACATTATTTTAGATACTTCAAACTTCTCATACTGCCAGATTCCATTTAAATGAAATTTTTCCATTTAAGTGAAAAAGCATAGACATATTTAAAGTTGAAATTTACCAAGATTTTATATGATACAATGTTAAATGTTATATATTTAGGAACATCTAGGGAATTGTAAATCCAAATTCTAAGTTTAAAAAATATGTATATATTATAATCTAGATATTTTGGATATATGTAGATAAATGTCATTCACATCCTTACAGATACTCATTTAACAAATAATTTCCTAGGACAGTACAATATAGAAGCTCTATAGTTAATTTAGTACTACCAAGGCATGATACCTCTAGTCCATATCTTCTTGTTTTTCAGTCTTAGAGGCAATATTTGATAAGTTAGGGTTGTTTTTCGTTTAAACATTGGCTTGACCCAGATCAGTACTGAGAGCACCAAGATGACCATCTGATGGTTATTGGATAGCTTTTGTAAAGTGACATTCATCAGTTTAGTTCCTGAAGGAGTAACTAGCACTGGTGTCAGAAATAGATTATCTGGGTGACATTTTAACTCAGAAAACAAACACCTTTTCCTTTCTGTAAATCGTTCCAGAGCAGGCCTAAGGCAAATCAGTCAGAGTCCCCGGGGTGAGATTTGGAATGCAGTCTGTTTTGTGTATAGTAATGATATTGTGGACTTAAGCCCTCTCCATTCGGTTTTGTAGCTGTAAGAGTCTCTAGCTTAAATCATTAAAACTGTATGTGCAGTATATACTTGGAGCACCTAACGTCTTCTCAATGTTCTGTACCTCAGCACTTTCCTATCTTGGGTATTTATTTCACTCTTACAATGTCTTTTCTAGAGCACTGGATATCTCAATAGCTATATTTTGTTATGCTATATTTTTTAGTGTTTCAGTCCAGTAGAGCGTTGTGCTAAAGAGGCCAAGGTCATATGTTGATCCAGAAGCCAGCCGGTTTTGTACAATGAGTTATTTTCCCTATAGCTTCAACAGGTGCTTCAGAGCTGTCTGATATTAGTTGACTGCTTTTGTTCAAAGTATAGCTGAAGCTGCCTAACTCATTAACTTTACTGGGAAAAATAAAACAAATGTCCATTGGGTGGAATCCTTCCAAATGATACTTTCTCCTGTGTGAAGGAAAGCATTTACCTTCATCCGTGCTTGATCTCCCCTTGCTGTAAAATGTATGCATTTATTCAACAGACTTATTTTAATGTAAATTTCTGGTGGGTGGAGCCCAACAGTCTCCATGGTACCAGCTCATCCTGGTGTCAGCTCACTGGCTGCTGCAGCAGAAAGCACTGGGCCTTTTCCTGAGTAGAGAGCAGAGGAGGGTCATCTTTTGACCCCTCTTTAACCTGATTTATTGCCCTTGAATTTTTTAATAAGGACGTATTTTAAGTTCTGTCTGGGGACTGAGGGCTCAGATCATTCATGCAGTGAACTTTGGATAAGTCGGCGAGATTGGCCGGTCCCTATTAAAATGGACGGTGACTGTTTGACATTTACAATGGTATGCTCCATTTGCACTAAAACAAATGAATTTGTATTAAAAATCATTTTCAAAAAAAAAAAAATTGTGAATTTTCTGCCCCTATCAAATCTAAAATAGAGATACTTTGTCTTCAAGGTTAAACATTAAAAAACTGTGTGCAGACCTATATGTTATATTGTCCCAAATATGGCAAGGAGCTGTGTAAAGACAACAGCTTCCCGCCGAACTGAAGTAGATATATATGTCAGACCAAAGAGAGACTTGAACAGTCCAGCTTGGCAAGCAATAAGCATTTATTTAGAGAGCTTACGTGGGGTCTTCATCCTCGGCAGGGGGAAGAGAGACAACATCTTCCCGAGCTCAATCATCCACGCCCTCTGCAAAATGAGAGGGGTATTTTATAATGTGGCACCTGAGGGGCAGCAGGAATTCTAAAGAGTGCGGTGTTACAAGTTTTACTGATCAGTCAGGAGTTTACAACCAGTTCCCAAGGCTTTCCTTTTTAACTACCCAGGAATGCTGCTGCAATTTGGAAGGGGAAAAGAGCTGGAAGAGTTGGGGGAGAAAATACAAAGGCATATATGCCCCCCCCCCACGTATATGTGTGTATATGTGTTGAATATTTGTTAATTGGTGCTATCACATTAAAACTTATCACAATGATGTGCTAGCTGGAGAAAGAACAGGAATCACTCCCACAAACCTACAATCTAAGTTGTTAGAGTTTCTAAATACATGAGGATTTTTATCAAGAGTATATTTTTTGTTTCAGGCCTGTTGGCATTACTGCCTACTGACCTGTTTATAGATGAGGAGGGTGGTTCTCCCTGCCCAGTCAGTTTTAATTCCAGCTTCTTTCATTAGAGAACTAATTTGTACAGCTCTTCCAGGTAGAGAACTAGATCACTGGTATCCTTCCCTGCCCATGATGCATGTGGAAATGAGTCAGTGGAAAATTCACTTACTCATCGTGACCTACTTCTGTCACTTGCTTTGAAAGTATGCTTATTTGTCAGAAGCAATCTGATCTGCCCCCCTTCCAAAAACTCTTGCCCCATTTGCTTTAATCCCTTAACCTATAGAGTCTTTTGGAATATTTGCAGTTGCCTAAATCTTTCTATAGAGTATCCCATTGTCCACATAATCAATTTTAGATAGGCCCTGGATGGCAGGGATAGAATCTGATATTGTAGACTATCCCATTGTCCACATAATCAGCTTTAGATAGGCCCTGGAAGGCAGGGATGGAATCTGACATTGTAGACCTCTCAATAATCAGCAGAGCCTGAACCACAGTCACTGCTTTCTAAGGTTTTAGGATTCTAGGGAGAAACTGTAAAATGGTAAGTTTCACTAATTTAAGAAAGCAGGTTTTATTAGGGCAAGGTTTATTTTTGATCAGCTTTCCCCCATTTTCAGCAAAACTTCCCTTTTATCACTTTTATTAGCCTATTCTTATATATAATTCATTTGTTCAACATGGTTTTATCAAGTACTCCTTTTTTGACCAGGTATTACACTAGGGTCACAAAAAGAATAAGATACATGCTTGCCTACAAAGAGCTTACGGTGTCTAGTAGGAGAGCTACAAGGAAACATTTTAGAGTGAGACCAGCTTTAAACACCATTTTTTTAATGTGGAGAAGTGCAAGGTATATTCCACATCAGGACCAAAATAAGGGGTACCTCTTACCTAACTTTGTCTACTCTGAGCATCAAAATCTTACCTCTCAAGGGAAGCGGGTGTGGCTCAGTGGATAGAGTCCCTGTTTACCATATGGGAGGCCCGGGTTTGCGTCCCAAGGCCTCCTTGTGAGGGCACGCCGGCCTGAGCGGTGCGGTGGGCTGATGCAGCAACCTCAGGGCAGGTAGCGGGTGTGGCGCAATGGATAGAGCACCCGTTTACCATATGAGAGGCCCCTTCCCAGCGCCTCCTTGTGAGGGCAGGCCGGCGCCGTGGGCTGATGCGGCAAGACCTCACAGCAAGGGGGAGATAAGCAGACACAGAGAAGACATGCAGCGAATGGACACAGCAGCACAAGCAGCAAGGGGGGGATAAATAAATAAAAAATAAATAAATCTTTAAAAAAAAAAAATCTTGCCTCTCTTGATCAGAGACATGGAGTCATATATGTCAGAATGTGGAGTGGTCACTTACTTTAGGAATCTATGTAAACAGTGAAAAGATTGTTGAGAATGGCACAGTTATAAACAATAGAAAAAAAGAATGACGTGTATTATACTGTATCTTTCAATAAGCGTAATTACACAAACACACATATGCATAGCAACTGGGCATAACAAATAGTAGCTCAGATTTATTGCTATTTGTTTCATGCCCAACAGTATACAGACAACAACAAATGAGGAAGGATATTCCATATTTACACCTACACAAGATCAATTTCAATCCAGCAGTATTTCAGATAATTACATTATGTCTTAGAAAAAATAATAGACATAAATATTTATTTATTATCCTTTTGCCCTAGGCTAACCATATAAAGACTCTCAGATTAGGAATGAAAATTCTTACTTAAAGTAAGTGTATGGGTGAATTAAAAAAAGCATTTGATGAATAGAATAGAATTTTCTTGCCGGTTAATTAGTTCTTACTGTGAACAACTCACCCTTAAAAAAAAAAAACCCTCTTGCTGACTTGATAACACTTTTTAAAAGCTGCAGCTATTAACATTAAAATAACAGTGGAATTTTGTTCTCTGCTAACTGATAGTTGTGAGCATTACTTTATTTGGGTCTTAATTTCTTTGTACTTTTTTTTTTTAGATTGTTAACAGATACCACTCCTTTTGGGGAAGCTGAATAGAAAAAAATTTCAAGACTGGGTTGAGCTAGTTTGCCTTCCTATATTGCAACATAGGCATGGTTTATATTCTAGAAACAAGCTCCTGGTCAAAGTTATAAGTGAAGAAGCCAATTCTAAAGTAACTGAGAGCTAGTTTGCATTAGTTAAGCAGTGCTACAATGTTGAAGCAATGGAGTGTGGTGCCCTGTGAATTTTGTCACATCAGAACGCTCTAGATTTTGCAATATGATAAGTTGATTAACTTTGACTCTACTGTGGGATGACAGTCTGCCTGTGTTCACTTTCTAATTATAGTTGTCACCTTTTTCATTACTTTTAGCCACCATTTTCTGTGATAAACTAAATAGGTTTGTTTCAAAGGAAAGTATAGTTTATTATAAAATAATATGGCATTGTGAATCTGCATCTACATATGCTGTCTACCTGTACATGCATGTAAACAATGAAGTCTGAGAACAGGTTTTTAAACTATATTTCATTTCTATTTGGTCTTCAGTGAAAGAAGCCCAGTCATGCAGTGTACTTTTCCCAACTAGACCACATTTCAAACAAGAGACTAGAGCATGAGCCAGTTGGCTAGTGACTAAAGTATGAACTGTCTTATCTGGCTTTGTGCCATCTCATCATTTAAAGCAACTTACCTAAAAGACTTGTATCTTTTGTTATGATGTCAGCACAAGCCACACCTAGAGAATTTAGACTCATTCCTTAGTTATTTTATTTATTTAGATGTTTTCTGCTAAGCTGCCTTTAGAGGAGGTGTTGAAAAGCAACATACCTTTTCTGGGCCCCGAACTCCTAATGTGACTCAAATGCTCTCAGCCACCACAAAAGCATGGCATTTCTGCAACCTTAGAAAAGGTGCAGGAGGGAAACGGATAGGGGTCCATGCCAAGCGATAACAGAAGTAGATATGTTGGTGGGGGTGGGGAGGGGATACATACACTAACCCCAATAGTGGGAGCTTTATACTTTCTTCACATGTGACAGTGTGATTCTAGTTAGATTCAGCATTGCAAATTCAACTTCGTACGTTTTCTGCAAATTGAATGTGAGACACATTATATTCCAATGCAATATGGTAATCACCATTCTAATATAAATTCAGCAATTAAAGCTCCAAAAGGAGTGAATATATCTGACAATGAATGCTGGGAAAAGATGACATCTGTAGAGTTCTTTATTATTTTAGAGTTGCTGGTTATGTCTGGCACTATATAAATTGTGTCTCTATGTGGATATTCTAAAAATATGGAGTTTTTATTTATTAGTGCACTCATGTAACTCAGGGGATTAATTTAAAAAACAAAAAAAGAATGGTTCCCATGAAGAAATGCTTTAGAGCAAACTCCTGAGATTATCTGAGTTCACTTTCAAGACTGAAACTCCAGAGTGGTAAATGAGGCTTTTATTGGCATTTTAAGACAAGGAGAACTTTTTACTTTTGGCCGTGTCATTTGTTGAGTTGACCAAACCTGCCAAAATCTGGCTGTGTCTCCCCTACATCATTAATAACTATTAGCATTGGGCCTGGCCTGCCTTTGATTAGCAATACTGTGACTACACAGCCAGCAGCCATTGGATTATAATTAAAGGGGCACAAACGATTCCTTCCATTTGTAAACTGTGTGGTCAGCATTCTGGGCTTTATTTCTGTTTTCGTGTTTAAAGTTGGGTTCTGAGAAGGGATGGCATTTATTGATGATTGCCTGAGAGACAATTCTGGTCATCGCTGGGATTCTGAATTGCTGTTGAATGAGTTAGGGCTGTCTGGCACTTCTCAACTAAGAAGGATCTGCTGTGCCTTTTTTTTTTTTTTTTTTTTTTTTTTTTTTTTGCTACTATACCTGCTTGCTGTAACTTCTGTAATATGGCTAAGTGATGTGGAAACCAGGAATCGCTTCCTAGACATCTGAGCTGCTTGTAACCCATGGAACAAAGTGGTGAGTTCTGAGGTTCTAGGTTGGATGAGGTGCTCCTGGGTGCCTAAGCTGGGCAGAGATGTTTTTAGTGCTTCCAAAGCAGGCATGGCTCCTGTTCTTAACTGTATCCTGTTCATCTTTATCACCCAGCCACATGCATGCCCACCATGGGGCCCGTCACTTGGTCACTTCTTCGTATCCTTTGTGAGAGCGGAGTGGACACAGGTGTGGTCACTCACACGATCAGATTTACAACCAGACACCTCTGGCACCCCTGCCTCCCACCCCAGTTTCAGGAAAGGTAACCCCCACTTCCAGGCTTGCATGGTTCCACCCATCCCATCTCCTGTATGGGTATCTCTCAGTTGACTGTTTCTTAGAGAAGGGTTTGGGGATGAGGAGAGCTTGCCTTCAGGCAGCCTCCCAGCTTCTGCTTCCCTTCTGAAACTAAAACCCATTAATGATTCCCTAAAGCCCCAGAGCCCTGACTCTGAACACAAAGACTTCTTGGAATGTGAGAAAGAAAAAAACACTTTCCATTCTTCTCCATAGATAGAATACCACAAATTAGTATCTCAATAAATTATCCTGTCACAGAATATATTTGTTGTTTCTCTGTACCTCCCACCTTCCCACTTAGGAATCATAGCGAGCAATATTAAAAGAAAGACATTGACTTTTCTTTATAAAACCACACATATTTTTCTAGATCAATAGATTACAAGATTCATGATTACTTTTTTTGAGAATGAAAGCACACACCCATACATTGACCCACCTCTACCTTCCCACTACTGAGAAGTAATCACTGTAATTATTTATGTACATTTCCTTCCAATTGGTTTTCTTTGCATTCTATATCTTTTTTAACATGTCATACAAACATGTTGATATCAGACTTTGGATTCTATATTTCCACCCATGCCTTTGTAACTATTTTTTTGGAATAATATCCCATTTTATAGCTGTAGCATGGCTTATTTCACAACTTTATTCAAGATTTTTTGGATGTTCTCCATCATCCTTTGTTCTCTGTCATCTCCGAAAAAGGTCCCTAAATGAGTATGTGTGTAGGGGGGGGCGGTTTGGTGAATTTGCTTGATTAGAAATAAATCACTTCCCTGGAGAGGAGGCCTTTAATTTTGAAGTGGTTGTTAAGTGATCATTGAAAAATGAGTGGTCAGGTGAAGAGGGTGTCATGTGAAATGGCACAGCTTTTCCATTCTCAGAGGGGCCTTATAAGTCCCAGGCCTGGCACTTCTTTGTATCTCTCTTTCTTCTCTCAATTCTGGACTTTCTCCTCATCTGATTTCAGGCTTGTGTGACCCAGGCAGAACTAGGTCTTTGTTGTGGAGTACATGTTTTAAAATATATATTTCATTCATTCATAAAAGCATTTGGAGCAGAAGAATTAAAAAATGAGCTGTTCTAGGAAAAGTTGCCATCCCAATATTTCTATTACTGGATCTTACCAATTTATAAAAAAAACATTATAAATATTAGAGAAGCAGTTTTCTTCATTTCTATACAAACTTATTAACTATATCTCTTGGATGTGTTAGAGATTAACCATTTTGAGGTAAAATCATATCTTAGAAGAGGAGGTAGAAAACTAATCAAAGTCCTTTCTGTAACAGGAAGTTTTAACAGTTGAGGGATGATTAATATCTGAAGCAAGACTGTGGCTCTGAGGGCCAGGGTTTGGGGGGTAGAGTTGTCATTTATAATTAATATACCATTAATTTTTTCTAAAATGGTACCAGACTCATTGCCAGTGTGAAAAAAAAAAAGTAGAACACAAATATTAATTCCTTGTTTAGTATTTCTCAATGATAAACTGACTTCCTTATAAAGTATCTTTACTTTCTATGTTACCTACTTCGGAAAATACTTTAACCTGATTGAGATGGGAACAATTTGCCTACCCAGAAATTGAAAGCTTTCTCTAACAGCTGCATTTCTAGTTTAGATAATATATGTTGATTTTTTTTTTTTTTTTGTCTTTAGTTTTGATTTTTAATATGGCTGCCTAGTTTCTGTCAAATCTTGGGGAGGCAGCTTTTATTTTGTTCTCCCAATTACACAATGTCTCCTAACTAACAATGGAGCTATTTAAAAACTCAGGGAAATATCTCCTTCCCCAGATTTCCTGACTGCAAACTCCTAAGCACGTCTTTTGGGTCCTTGTACCAGTCCTCCCTCGGCCTGGGGCAGAGACACTCTTAAAAATGTTGGGATTTTTGGCAAGAATAAGAAGGTTACACATCAGAAAAACAAGTTCAGAGTTAAAACAAGAAAACCAAGTTGATGGTTATATTGGTGGAGGGGAGTGGGAGTTAACTTTGTCTTATGAACTTGTTTAACAGTAAGCTAGTCTCTAGTTTGTAGAAATGCAGCATGACGTACTGCTTATAACATCTGTTGTCTTCTCAATTATTATAAAATATTGAAACTTTTCGATGCAAAAATAAATAGTAAGGTTGTTTGTACGTTCAAGTAAAATGAGAAACTATTTCTTGCTATTTGAAATACATAGCAAAAAAAAATTTGGTGTACTGTCCATGAGGCAAAAGAGCTGATATCACAATGTGTTTTGGTTTCTTAGTATATGTTTTTGTGAGTTCAGAAATATTGGCGCCATGTAATAAACAGTCACCATAGCTAGCATCTAAAGACCCAGGCCTCTGAAGAGAAAAATGGTTATTTTAAGGATGTAGAAAACACTCTTTTTGTTATATAAGTGAGCTCTACAATTTTATGATTATACTGTGAATGAAAATATGACATAACCACAAGCCCACAGGAATGACTCACTTGGTAGCTATTGACAATTTTATTTTCAAGATGGGTTAGCTCCATTGTTGTTTTCATATGTATTTTGCTCTTTCAATAGGATTTAAGGTCTATTTAGAAAAGTAATAGGTAGCAGTAGCTGGTAGAAGAGTTCACATTCATTTCTTTCATAGTCTCAATGATTTGTTTTTAGTAAGACAAGGTATCCTAATTCTGGTCTTGATATTGCAATTTAATTTCACTCAGGATCCTTTTCAGTATGAAAAGTTCACACAGTAGGGTATCATCACTCTGTACCACTGAATTTCTACTTAGAATTGTTTCCACGTGAAGGTCAGGGATTCCATAGTTTTAATAAACAGGAATCCAGGGGCACAATGAACAGGAACTCTCTGAGTCACTGCAGTGAATGCAAAATGAGTCAAGATTGAGTGTCTAGTGAATACAGTGAGGAGGAGGTGGGTTTGGGGTGTTATCCTGGCTCTCAGGGAACTTACTAATAAGGCCCAAATCCCTGACTAGGGACGAATGAGGTCACCTCATTAAACATGAGGCGGGACCTGTGAGAAACAGGTGGCCATACCCATCATAGGCAAGACAGAGACTTAAAGGTGAGTGAAGCCAGAGTTAAACTTTTCTTCAGTATCTGAAGCCTTTATGACCCTCTATCTTGTAAGAACTCCTGCCATCGTCTTAATCTAATTCCCACAAATAGTGAGACCTCTCTCTACACACATATGCATCCTCACACATGCTCCCTTAGAGTCTGGGGTCTTTAGAGAGCAAGAACAGGGAAGATGCCAGGCTAAAGGGGGATGACATTTTGAAGGAATGAGTGTAACAAAAGAATCCAAGCTTTCAGGCCCCAGGTTATAGGAGTCATAAATATATTGCTTTTATAGTGTTGAGTTTCTTTTATTTTGAGGAATTTCATGTTTAAATATTTACATTTTAAAAAATTTGTCTCAATAATACTATAAATATAGCTGATCATCTGGTAGCTTTAGATCTGCTATTGACCAAATTAGCTTCCTAATGCATATTACAATGTGGCAATTAGTCCGTTCCTCCAGATCCAGTGCATACAAAGGTACTTCGTATGCACATAATTTCTGGGTTCTCCTCCATATTTAAAGGGTTGATTATCAAGAAATAGAGAAGCAAGGAAGCCATATTAAAAGGCATGATCCAGAAATTTGGATTTGATTTTGAAACCCACTTAATAACAGTGAAACAAAAAATCGGTTGCACACATGCTTACACACAATTTCCTCCCCTATTGTGTCTGACTAGGCCAGCTGGTTTGGGTACATATCAGGAGGAAGTGCCTGCTTGCCATGGATAATCCGTGTGTTGGGTCATCTGCCTATGGACACTTGAGAATGCACTGTAGAGGAGAGAACTGTCCAAATCATGACATTGTGCCTGTCTACCACAGCCTGAAAATTTTGTATTCATGTGTATCCCGGGGTCAAAAGCCTGCACCACTTGGTGATGTTTGGGTGTCTGTCCACCTGGGTCAGACTTGCTTGATAACTTGACCCACACCCTGCGTCTTACCCTCTGGCTGCAGGCTTAAAAGTCTGGTATGGTTGGTACCCTAGGAACAGCTTTATCTTAGGCATGGATTCATAGCAACCAAACTCATAAGATTTATTTATATTACCAGAATGCTGAAATAGTAATTTACGTGGATAAGTAGAATTTAGGCCTCTCACAATCCTTATTCTTAACTTTGCAGACAATGTAGCAAAATGGTCTGAAGACAGACTGCCAGAGTTTGAAGTATGGTTCTGCCACTTACTAGCTGTGTGAGCTTCATGGACACA
>JAQZBX010013822.1:18357-39465 GCA_029593785.1 Cabassous unicinctus | reverse complement strand
ATTTTATAAAGGTGCCTAGATTACCCAAATATTACTCAGAAACTACAGGGATTCCCATGCTCCCCACCACCCACACCCCCAAAAACACCCCACACATCCATTCCCCATCCGTGTGGTATTACACCCGCAATGGATATACACATCCTGGGGCCTTGCCACCGAGCATAGACTACAGTTCATCTCACAGACCACACTCTTTCCCACCCAGTTCTGCATGGTATATTCTGATGGAAAATGGCCTACATTTGTCGCTGCTTCGCCACTCAGGACAACCCCCAAAGTCCCAAAAAAGCCCGAGTATTTCAACTGCCCCTCCTCTCCCTGCCCCAAAAATGTCCAGTGGCCACTGGCTCCACCTCACTGTTACAATTTCTTCCATTGATTAGCCTTAGTTTTGACTCAGAGGATGTGAAATTAGAAGATCAGGTTTTGATTTTTCTCCTCATAGATGTACGACCTTGAACAAGTCACTTTATCTCTCTTATTTTCCACATCTGTAGAAAGACAATTACAAATCTTTCTACTGGCTGAATACAAGGGTGAAATGAGATATCTATTTATGCCTATCAATCAGAGTTTTTAGTTATAAACAAGTAGTGTGCTGATAAATTGACTCTGAGAACAAAAACCCTGATTGATAGCATTTGCTGATTTCTATGACGTAAATGGTCCCACCAAGGACAATTTTAAGCTACCAACATGACATCACTGAATGAGGAGCTGGGAAGATGCAAACAATCAGCTCTCCTGGCTGGTATGAGCGGGCTCCAGCACACCCCTGAAGACAACAGACACCAACTCTGGCTAATTTTATCAGGAAAGAAATGTACTGAAAGGATATGGGCTACCTTGCAAATTTCCAGCTGGGAAATTAGACTTACAATCTGTGCACTCAGGAGTAACAGGCCAAACCACACCCCAGAAGTGGTTGAGAACCCCACTACCACCCCTTCTGGGCTCAGACACAGTAACTTGCTCCATCAGCACCAGCAAATCTGGACATTGGTCAATGCCACTAAAACTGAGGCCACTGACAGCTATGAAAACATGTAGCTGCTGCTGCTGCTCCTGACACACTCACCATTAAGGAGTTGGTTTGGGAGAGCCATAGGCTCCTGCTTCCTCCCACCATTAGCTTTTCATTCAACCTGGGAAGGTGTATCTGATTGGTAGAGCTGGGTCACGTGTCTGTGCCTTAACTGCAAGGGAAGCTGGGAAAGTATGTCTGCATTTTCACTTTCTATAGCAAACAGCAAGTTCTGCCTCATTAGAGGGAAGATTCCTTAATTATAAGAAGGGGTTCAGAGGCTGGGCTGTTGGAAAGAACATCCAATGTCTTCTAGATCTGAGGTTGGCAATTTTTTTCTGTAAAGGCCAGAGAGTAAATATTTTCAGCTTTGAGGGTGGTACAATCGGAACTGCTCTGCCATTGTAGCATGAAAGCAGCAAAATGAATGGGGTGTCTGTGTTCCAATAAACCTTTATTTAAAAAAACAGATAGCTGCTCAGATTTGGCCTGCAGGCCGTAGATTCCTGACCTCTGTTCCAGAACATGAAAGAGTCCAGCATGTGATAAGCATGCAGCAAGTACTGGTTGAGTCTTCAATTCTCAGTATCTTTGAAATGTGTTGAAGAACATGGAGGACCAAACCAGGGCAAGAATTAAGACAACAATTAAAACTCATCACTAATACTTTGTGGCCCATGCTCCTGGATAAACTATACAAAGGTGAAGAATTGTGGGGTCTAATATATGTTTAAATACATTTATCAAGCTTGTGGGATGAGTTTTACCTTAGAGTCCATGGCTAATGTGGCCCTAGTTTTAGCCCCTGGTTTCATGCCCATAGACATCACCCCTGACCCAGCCTAAGACCTGGTCACAAGGAGGCCCAGGGAAGAGCACTGAGGATTTATACAAATTAGCCAGAGAGGAGAAATGAGGGAAACGGCCCACCTGCCCTGCTGGCAATGGAGAGGCACTAGCAACCGCCTCCACAAAGGGCAAATCACATGAAATCCTGAATCTCTACTTCCAGGTTCAGAAAACAACACAAGAAACGTTGTCTGAAGAGCCAGAAAAGGAAGTGCAGGCTGCTGTGGTGAAAAATACATCAGCTTTGGAGGCAGGCAGACCTGGGTCTGAAGCTTAGCTCCCCAGTGAACTGAGCCAGTCACTTGACTGTACTGAGCCTCCATTTCCTCCTCTGTAAAATGGGGAGAGCAGACCCACCCCATCACATGGCTACCACGATGAAATGAGACTATTTAAAAAAACAATGTAGCACCTAGTGAATGCTCAGTAAATGTTAGCGCCTTACAAGTATGTCTATGGAACTAAGAGCAATTTTTTGAAAACCAAACATACCAGAACTTATATGTCCAAGGACGTGTGGTACCTCAAAGGACTTGGGGAGTTTGGGGAGGCCAGACTCTCCCAGCCAGGTTTCTACTGCCCAACACATTTTGCAGCAGTTTCTCCTGACTCAACTCAGTGGCAGCAGGTCCTCACCTTTTGAGAGTGGATTGGATTTCTGGACAGAGCCCAAAGTTAAATAGAGCCAGATCTGATGAATAAGGTAGGAGATGAAGCTGGTTGGGATGGCTTTGGGTGAGAGAAGTCCCGTGATTGCAAATTAATGAGCAGGGGTTATTTGTGTGGCTTGGAAACTGGCTTGGAAGGAAATCCCCAAAGAGGAATTCCAAAAGGGCTTTGAGCATCTGTAGCTTTGCTGGAATGGAATAAGTGACTAAGCTCCGGGAGGGACAACTACAGCAGGGACACTGCTTGTTTGGAAGAGAAGTTCTGGGGAGTTTGTAATATCTGGATGTGCTAGTCATGCCTCGGTGGATTCATTCATTCATTCACTAGTTCATTCATTCAACATTCATTGAGCATCAGGCCCTGTGCTAGGCACTGGGTATGGTGCCAGTCATGATACTGTTGCTTCCTTAAGGTTTTCAGCCATGAACAGATAGTACAATTCTAACAAAGGACCATCTAGACAGTGCCACTGTGCTCTATGTGAATGGTACCCCTAGAGTTGTGCGGTGCACAACCTGGACAACGATATACGTTGTTTTATAGAAGAAACAATAAGGAAGTGGAGCAGGGAGACATTTGATCTGGACCAATAAGGATGCCAAGGAGTTTTCAAGGCAAAGGCAGGGGTGGGGGCATGGAATTCCAGACTCAGGGAGCAGTGTGTACTGAAGCCCAGAGGAGAGGGGCAAGGCATGTGCAGCAAACACTGGAACGTCTGGGAAGAGGCAGGCGGGCTGAGGGGACTGATTCCCTGCTCATGAGTCAAGATCCCCCAGGGGCTTCTGGGGAAGATGGTGAGGCCGCTCAAAGTCAGACATTCCATTCCTGTGAGTGGGCCTCAAAGCCTCTGCCCTAGGGAAAGATGCGAGAAAGAACACTGGCCTTGGAGTCCCACAGATTAGGGCTGGACCCCAGCTCTGCAGCCGCTGGGCTGTGTGTGCTCCAGCAAGTCACTTAACCTCTCTGAGCAGGAGTTTCCTCATATGTAAAATGGAGATCATAACAATGCCTGCCTCTAGGGGATGGGGGATTCAGTGAGATTGTGCAAATGTGAAGTTTCAGAGACAGTAAGTGAAGAGGGGTTAGAATAAATTTTCTTTCCCCTCCAACTTCTGGTCCCTGTCAACCTTTGTGTAGGGGACAGAAACCAATAGTTTGGGTGCTGACCGCGCCAGCCCTCTGCAGGCAGAGTTAGTCGGAGATTGTTCTCAATTCTAAGTCTCTCTCTCTCATTAAGGAGACATTTCTCTGGGTGTAGCATAGCCCTCACTCCTCAGTGGGCTTTTAAAATGCAAATCTTTCTGGATTGGGGTTTCCCTTTTAGTCTCCAGTGCCTGGGGGTAAACTACTTTTATCAATGTATTCCATCTACCCCAGAGAGTGGAGGGGAGGGGCACAGAGAAATGGGGGTTAGTTGGCATTTTGCTTTGTTCAGAGAGAGCGAGAAAGAGAGAGCGCACACAAGGGCTTTTCGAGTCTCCCCGTGTGCACAGCCCGCATCTACTGCATCTGCGTGGTGCATGCTCTGTAAATGCCAAGAAGACACAGGCCTGCCCTCAGGGGGCTCAGAGTCTGGCTGGGAAACCAAACATAAATAGTAAACAAAACCAAAACAAAAACCGAACACCTGACACAAAGGGTGATACTGTAATCCTAAGGGCTGCCTGTTCTTGGCTGTTGACTCAGTGTTCAAAAAGTCAGGCTGCCGGTCTGAGGTCAAGTGCTGGGCTCAGCCATTATTGTGTGTGTGTGTGGGGGGGGCAAATGTTGGAGAGAAAGAGAAAGAATATGAAACAAGCAAATTTGAAATGGTGCAGTTTAAGACTGTGTATAAAAATAACGTCTCCCTTTAGGTGCAAAATGTGAAATCATGCAAATCTCAATTTTAAAAAAAGTACATCAATAACTGTGTCATTTCAAAACTGAGTGGCCAAGGGAAATTTGAACTGCGCGTGCAGTACTGCCGCACGGCTGCGAGGGTTTAGTGGGTAAACAGATATGCTCACCACCCTTTCCAGGATGATGCTTGGGTTGTTTGAGGGGTAATTATGTAAAGGTCTTCCAGAATGCATCCTTTTTAAAAATGTGCTCTCCCTGCGAGGGTGTGTGTGTGTATAAAAATATGTAATCCATATCCATTACAGGTCGCCCCGTGATTCCATCCATGGACTTGGTTGCCTCTGCAGAACTGCAGTCTCGCTATCAAATAGTGGGGGATCCCTCCTGGTCGGCAGCCCACGCCCAGCAGCAACCCTGACAGCAAGGCCCCCTCTCCCCAAGGCTTACTCCATACTCCAAACTCCAAACTCCAGGCCGCACCAGCCTGCATTTTCCCCCTCTTTCTCCCACTCTTTGTTATGGAGATGGAAACGTTTCCCTAAAAAGCCCTTCCCTTCTCACTTTTCTCATCTGGAGTCTCTATCTATGGGTATTCTATGGGGTCTGCAAGGCTGAGGCTTCAGGCCTGGAAGCAGACCGCAGGGATCCGGCCTGCAGGTATCCCTGGGCCTCAGACTTCTCCTGTGGCCCAGAGCCCCCTCGTATCCTAGACCACAGTCCTCCCCAGCTCGCCGCACCCGGCCTGCCCTGCTCCTCGTTGATCCCTCTGTGGCCCTTCCCTAGCGCCCCCAGGCACACCTGGCCCCTCCCTCCTCTGGATTCCAGCCTCCCACAGCTATCTCCTTGACAATGTCCCACAAAGGTTTGTTTATAGGTCTGTTTTATCTCTAGGCTGTGAGCTCCCGGAGGGCAAGAACCAACTCTCTTTCATCCTCCTATCCTCAGCGGGGAGCCTTGTATACCTAGTAGGAGCTCAATAAATGTAGCCACTACAGCACAAGGCCTGTGGAATTGCGCTATGTTGGACAGGAGCCTGAAGATGAAATGTTCCGGGCATAGGGACTGATACTCCTCTGGGAAAGGCATAGCAAAGGCTGGTTGCCCTCTGTGCCTCATTTGTGGCCCTCTTGTGCAGTCTGGGTGGGTCAGCATGCCCCCTTGGGTATGCTCTGTCCACAAATGGGATTGATTGTTTCCAAAGATGGCTGCGACAATCATCCTCATAGCCCAAGTTTTTTGCAATGGACTTTGCTACTCCTCCCATCAGAAGATAGGGCCCATGCCCTCTTCCCTTGAATCTGGGCTGACCCTGTGGCTGGTTTTGATCAGTGGAATAGAGCAGAAACGATGCTGGGCGACTTCCAGGCCTCAGCCTTAAGAGGCTTTGCAACTCCCATTTTCGCTCTCTTAGAACCCAGCCACATGTAAACAAGTCTGAGATATCTTGCTGGAAAAGCCAACAGCTGACAGCTAATCCAACTGCCAGACAGGAGAGTAAGGGTCTCTGGGACCTTCCAGCCCCAGCTGAGCTCCCTGCTGAATGCAGCCACATGAGGGATCCCAGCTGACTCTGCACGTGCAGCAGATCAACTGCTCAGCCAGGCCCTGCCCCAATTCCTGGTCCATGGAATCATGAACAATAAAATGGCATTTTAAGCCATTGTGTTTGGGGGTGGTTTGTTACACAGCAATAGATAACTGACACACTTTCTTTTTTCTGTGTGCACAGAAAAATAGGTGGGAGGGGGATTTATGGCTTCTGGACCAGGAGGTTAGAGAGGACATTAATGGAATCCAAGCTTTTTCTGTTTTTATTAGCTTAAAAAATTGCAGGTCCCTTAACCCAGGGATCAAAGTTCACATCACCAGAACGGGGCAAGTTGACAGCATGTGCACCTGATAGGAAGCAGGGAGAAGAATGCAGCATCATTTTTGTGATGATCCAGCCAAAAGTGCACAACCTGGTCATGAAGAAACATCTGACAAACCTGAACTGAGGAGGATTCTATACAATAACTTGAAAGATTGTCAATGTCCTGACAGCCAAAGATTGAGGAACTGTTCCAGATTAAGAGAGGCTAAAGAGGGAAGCGGCTGTGGCTCAGGTGGTTGGGCTCCCATTTACCATATGGGAGGCCCCGGGTTCGACTCCCAGAGCCTCCTGGTGAAGGCAAGCCAGCCCGCGCAGCGCTGTGAGCTGGCGCAGGAAGATGACCCAACAAAGGCAGACAAGTAGACACAGAAAAGCGCAATGCAAATGGACACAGCGAGCACAAGCAGCAAGGAGGGGATAAATAAATAAATAAAAATAAATCTTTAAAAAAAAAAAAAAGAGAGAGGCTAAAGAAACAAGAAACATGACAACTGAACTCAGCGCATGATCTAGGATTTCCTTTTGTTATAAAGGACGTTATTGGGACAAATGGTGAGTTATGAATAAGGCCTGTAGATGAGATAATGCATTTAGTTTCCCAGGCTGCCATAACAAGTGATCACAAACTCAGTGGCTTACAACAGAAATTTCTCTCTCACAGTTCTGGAGGCCAGAAATTTGAAATCCAGGCGTAAGCAGAGCCGTGCTCCATCTACAGGCTCTAGGGATGGATCCTTCCTGGCCTCTTCCAGCTTCTGGTGGCCCCAGAAGTGTCTTATAAAGATACTTGTTATTGGATTCCAGGCCTACCTGGATCATCCAGGTTAACCTCATCTCAAGATCCTTAACTTAATGACATCCACAAAGACCCTTTTGCCAAAAAAGGTCACATTCACAGGTTCCGGGGTTTAGGATGTGGACATATTTTTTGGGGTGGGGTGGGGGGGACAGGGGGGCACCGTTCAATCCACTACAGGTAATAATATTGAATCAGTGTTAACTGAGTTTGAGCCCTGATTTTGATCATTATATCGTAGTTTTGTAAAGGAATATCCCTAAGTTTTAGGAAACACACACTGAAATATTTAGAGATAAAGGGGCATCATGTCTGCAACTTACTACCAAACAGTTCAGAAAAGATAATATATACATATTTCTCCTCTATATGTATATGTATATCTATACCTATATTTATCCATATCTACATCTGTTTCTATGTTTACCTATATTTATATCTACTGTGAGAAAGAAAAGGATAGAGCATGCAGTAAAATGTTAATATTTGGGGAATCTGGGTGACGGTTATATCGATATTCTTTGTACTATTCTTGCAACTTTTCTGTAAGTCTGAAATTATGCTGGAATTAAATTTAGAAAAGGAAAGAGACTATATTATGGTGTATGCGTGGTCATCCCCAAAGAGGAAATAACCAGCCAGCCTCAGAGGTAGGGCTATTTAGGCTCTCTGGAAACCCCTGGCTCACAGCAAACCTTTGCCCTTTTCTCCTCTCCCACGGGGGGCACTCCTGGAAGCATGTCTCTGGGAAAGGATCAGTGGGGACCGCTGAACTTCCTCCCACTCTCCACCCCCATCTCATTCCTGGTGTTCTCTGAGGGCAAGGTTTGTGTTGGGTTTTTCACAGTAAGAATCCATAGGTCACTTTCCTTCTAAGGAGACTTAGGCAAAGCCTTTTCTGGGACCCTGGAACATGCTGGCAAGGCCTCGGTGACAACTCCTATTTTGCTTGTTCATCTGAATTTGTGGGATTCCTGTCCAGATGCCACACAGCACAGGATAATGGAAGGAAGGGGTGAGAGGCAGCCCCCCTCTGTTAGCAAGCAGTTCTGAGAGCAGGTACCTGGGCTGGCTTAACTATTTTATCTGCCTGTGGCAGAGGCTCGGGGTAGAGGAGGAGAGGATCCACCTGGCCCTGCAGGGATGCTCAAGTCCCTCCAGTCTCGTGCTGGAATGTCCATTTCATCTTTTTCCTCCTTCTTGTACTTCCAAAAAGATCTGGGCCACCTAAGCCTCCTACCCAGGTCAAACAGTGCCAACTCTGCACGTTTCTGGGCAGAGCTTCCAGTGGGGAACAGGCAGGGCCAGAAACAGCCAGGGGTTTGGAATCAGAGAGAGCCAGGAGGGCAGTCTCTGACCCACCACGTGGTGGCTTGGTGACTTTGGCCCAGAAACCCTACTGCGCCAAGTGTCACACCCATCCGTAAAGTGGAAATGATCAAACGTGCTGGAGGCAGGAATGAGGTGACATGAAAGTGCCTAGCTCAAAGTGGGTTCTTCCACAAAATCAGGTTTTCAGTTGCACCCACGTTCACTGAGCACGACATGGAGCCTTCCCTCTGGGCTCCCAAACCCTGTTTTTCTCCCTCTCATCTGACATTGTACCCAAAGCCCAGGCTCTAGGGCAGGGGTTCTTAACAAGGGGTCCATGAATTGAATTGAAAGTCAAAAAAATATTCTTCTTGTGGGGCTGTGTTGGTGCGGGTGTGATATATTTATTAAATAATACACAGTATAGTGTGGACTTAGTAAGGGGTCTGTGGTTTTCACCTCACTGGCAAAGGGTTCCATGGAACAAAAAAGGTTAAGAACCCCTGCTCTAGAACATTATGCTCTGTGCCCATGAGTGATTAAGGTGGAGGTACCAAACCTAGTTGGGTGTCAGTTTCCCCACCTCTAATAGGGAAAAAACAGTAGCCTCTACCTCTCAGATTGTTGTGGAGATCACCAGAGTCAATATATTTAGTTAAATAATATCACTGAATGTTTATGGAGCACATTACAATGTGCCAGATGTGAGTCTAAGCTCTTTATTAGCATCACTCTCATTTCACAGATGAGGAAGATGAGGCACAGAAAGACTACAAAATTTGCCCAAAGTCACAGAGCAAGAAAGAGGCAGAGCTGGAGTCTGCACCCAGGAGTCTGGGTCCAGAGTCTGTGTTCTTAACCCCTGATGTCTGTGGCCTGGCACACAGTAAGTGCTCAATTCATGTTAGCTGTTTCTAGGCTCATAGCCAGAGCTTCATGGCTATAAACCCCGTGTAGTCACACAGGGTCCCAAGCTCAGAAGCGCCCTGTGCTTGGTTTCATACTCTGTTATTGTTGTGTTGAAATTCCTAATAATTTTTGAAGAATGGGGTCTTGCAGTTTCACTGTGCACAGGGCCCTGCAAATTATGTAGTGAGCCTTGCTCAGAATCTATAGGGGGTAATTGCCTCCTCCTCTTTCTTCCTCCCTCCCTAGACTGGCAGCTCCTTGAGGCTAGATTCAGCTAACACATCTCCACACCTGCCCCTCGCCCAGGCCCAGCATGCAGCCGGTGCTCGCAGTCTGGCTGGGGAGGACAGAGGTGGCCAGAGCCATGGCTGCTGTCCCTGTCCCCACATCCCATTAATGTCCCAAGACTAGCTTCCAGCCCAGGGAGCCTCAGGAATTGCCGGAGAAGGAACTCCTCCCTGAGCCAGCCTTTCCAGAGTGGCTTGGGGGTGGGGGAAGGTGTCCACATGTGCAACCAGGGGATACTGGAGATCGCTGCGATCGTGGAATCCCAGCCAGGCCCGAAAGACCCTAATAAACAGTTAATTATGATGCCAGCTCTGTAAATAGCAGCAGGGAGACCCAGCTAAACGTGTAATTACACCGACTGGAGCTGGCGCTGGGCAGGGTTTCTTCAGGGCTACAGCTCTGGAGGTCACGGCTGATCTCAAAGTGCAGGCTGTGAGCGGAGTGCAAGGTAAATAAGATCCTCCCTGCAAGGTCCAAAGGTTCCGGTGCGGCTGTTACGATTAAGAGAAAGTTCTTTCCCTGTCTATAGAGAGTAGACAGTGTGGAGGAAGGGCAGAAGAGAAACATTTGTTGAGCACCTACTATGTGCCGGTATCCACGCTTTCTAGGCATTATGAGAAAGGGTTTGGGGGCCAGGCAGGAAGTGGGTTTGGGTCTGCCTAGGACTGGTGCAGGCTGGCATTCCTCTCTCTTGCCTCCCTACCCTTCCTTCCCCATTTCATATTTGTAAACACTGATTTTTTCAATTAAAGTGAAATTCATTAAACATTTTAAAGTGAACAATTTAGTGGGGTATCTAATTGCAACCAACACCTATGTCGAGTTCCAAAACATTTTCATCATCCCAGAGTAAAACCTGAACCCATTAGCAGCCACTCCTCATTCCCCAGCCACTAAACTGACTTCTGTCTCTATGGATTTAACTATTCCGGATATTTCAGATAAGTGGAATCATTTTATATGTGACCGTTTGTGTCTGGCTTCTTCCACTTAGCATAATGTTTTCAAGGTTCACCCAGGTTGTAGCATTTTATCAGTACTTCATCCTTTTTAATGGCTGAATAATATTCTATCGTATGGATACACCACATTTTGTTAACCCATTCACCTGTTGATGGACCCTTGAGCTGATTCTACCTTCTGGCTCTTGTGACCAATGCCTCTATGAACACTGGTGTACACTTATCTGTTGTAGTCCCTGTTTTCAATTATTTTGTGTATATAGCTAGATTCCCTGGTCATCTGGTCATATATTCTATTTTGTTTAACTTTTTGAGAAACTGTCAAACTATTTTCCACAGCAGTTGTACCATTTTACAACCTCACCGACAACGTACAATTTCTCTGCATCCTCACCAACACTTATTTTCCATTTTTTTTTTTTTTTGTAATCACTGATTTTTCATGGGGGCCAAGGTAAGCCCCTCTCTGCCACCGGGGCTCAAACCCAGAACCTGTCTTCCAGATTTAGAGGACTGCCTTCATGTCAGGCTGGAGGGGTTCCCAGCATCACATCCAGACCCACTCATGGCTGTCTAGCTTCTCCTTCTTAGGAGTGATGGAAGCTTCCCCAGAAGCCCCAGTAGACTTTCCCTCATGTCCCCTTGGCCATCACTGGATCACTTGACCAACGATGAACCAATTGCGGGCAAGGGGAATGAGAGTCGACATATGCCTGCTGTCGTCTTTTGGGAAGAACAGATGGTGGGCATAGGGATGGGGTCAACCACAGTGATGAGAGCCAGGATTTGAGCCCAGAGATACCTTCGTCTTGACCTCCAGATAGTCAGGAAAGCACAGCCCAGGTGAGTGTCCTGCAAACCTCCAGCCCAACCCCTCCCCCCGCCCCAACTTCCTTTTTAACCAGTTTCTAGCATCTGGGCATCACCCGCCTTCAATTTGCCCTTGGCACTCCTGGGGTCCAGCCAACCAGTGACCCCACATGTCCATTCCGATCAGCCATCCCCAGCTCAGGGCCAGGCTAGAGAACTTTCCGTTCCACTCCTGATCATTTGTCCACCCGCATCAGCCTTTCCCGGCTGCCCGCCGGGCCGAGGCCTCTCAGAGCTGCTCGTGTTCAGTCAGACGTATCTGGCTGATCAGCAGATCTGGGCCTGGGGCCGACAGGGCAAGGGCCTTTTGGAGCCACTGTCTGTTCACATGCATCAGCTGATCCCAGCCCGCAGCTCCAGCACCTCCTGGCAACACGGCCCGGCCTGGCCCCCTTAACCAAGGGAGCCGGAGGCAGCCATGCCACCATCAGTCTGCCTTTCTTGTCTGGGACCTGAGCCTGAGACGGGCATGGGCGCAGGAAACGGACGGTGGTGGTGAGGTTTACTGGAGGACTGAGGAGAGAAGACAGAGAAAGGAGGAGGAGAGGGAGCAAACAAAGAGGCCCTGGGACAGTGAAGTATCTGTACCCCCAGCACCTAATGTAGTATCTGGAAGGCTGCAGAAGAGAGATGAATTGGCCTGAAAAATGGAGGGAGAGAAGACACCAAGGGGGTGTGTGAAGGGAGGAGGAAGGAGGAGAAATGAGAGATGTAGAGAAGACGGCAAAATGGCCCAAAGGGGGCAACAACTCCGCAGGGCCAAGGGCCATGTCTTATTTGCCTTTGCCGTCTCATCACTAGCTCAGTCCCTGGTATACTGTAGTGGCTCAACGAACGTTTATCTTGATGAGCTAAAAGGAAACAGGGAGGAAAGAGTAAAAGGAAGAAATGAGGAGTCAGAGAGGAAAGAAGACAGAAGGAGGAGAAGGCAAGGCTTGGGGTGGGGGGCCAGGGGCGATGAGAGGAGCCCAGAAGAGCCAAGGGGGGTGGGGGGGACGAGAAGAAAGGGAGGGGCCAGAAAGCCAGCGCGGGAAGTGGAAGCAAGTGCTGGCGCGGTGGGAAGGAGGGCAGGCGCATCCTTTTGATGAAAATGCACATTAGCAAACGGGCTGGGATCTGACAAGTGCCAACAGGCCCATCGCAGAGTTAAAAAGCGCTACATCTGTCAGGGTTTCAATTTTTAAGTCAGCACTTTCCTCCTTCTCATGCTGGGATTCTGCCACTGCGGTTTTCCTCACACATCTCCCACAAGCACCCGGGGCTTGTCATGGGCCCGTCAGAGCTCCGCGAGCCTGGGAGGGCAGAGTGGGCAGGTCAGAGGGTTCGAGGGGGTGAGGGCAGTGGCGGCAGGGGTGGCCTGCAGAGCCCTGGAAGGCAGATGATCTTTTCAGCAGACAATGAGAGGGTGGAAGGAACCTCCCTGGCCTCGGGGGACCCATTTTCCTAGTGTTAGAAATAAGCGAGGATTCCAGACCTCCAAAGCAGGTCCAGGTCAAATCTCCAGAGCCGGAGAGATGCTTGTTTCTCCCCACTTGGGGGTTGTGTTTATTCTCTCCTCTCTAGATAGAGCGCAAGTCCCTGGACCAGCAGTGGGAGGGGAGGGCTCGGGGTGATGTGTCCACCCAGTCACACATTCAGGGGCTAAACGCGGGTCTCAGGAAACTGTGAGGCCCCACAGAGCCTGAGCCCTGGGTGCTGGAGAGGGGCTACCTCTGGGTACTCCCTGAAGCACAGGCTTCGGAGCCCAGCAGACCCGGGTTGAAATCCTGCAACTCCTAGGTGCGTGAGTTTGGGTTGGTCACTTCAACTCCAGGCATCGACAATGTCCTTATCTTTAAAATGAGGAAGAAAACACCTACCTCATGGGGTTATTGGGAGAATTAGAGAAGAAAATGTACATGAAGAGCTTAAACAGGGCTTAACGAAGGAGGAGGAGGATGCAGATCTTTCTACGTCCATTTCTACCCGGCCCTGAGAGGTTACTGTGGGTCAGGAGGAAAGATGGTCACTGCCCTAAAGCAAAGGTAGACCAGACAGCAGCGTGTGAAATAATTAGGAGGCCACAAAACACACCATATTAGCCAGTGCCTAGGATTTGGTCCAGCCCAACTAGGGTCAGGTCTTACAGGGTGCCATGACGGCAGGGAGCGTAGGGTAACAAACTCACCCGGTTTGGAAGTCCGTGTCCCAGGAAACTGGGCAAAATGGGGCAGCTGGTCACCCCATATGGAGGAGGCAACTTCAACTCGACCTTGAAGGAATCACCCATCCACCCATCGTTTTCTCGAACATTTATGGAGTGCTCACTTTGGGCCAATCTCTGTTAGGCACTGACCACAATGGCGAACAGGATGGATGTTCTTGCCCCCAGAGCACTCACATGCATGCCTGCATTTGTTATTCCACGTATTCAATAAAGCATCTATTATGCACCTACTATGTGGGAGAAACTCTTAGGTGCAGCAAAGGCAAAGACAAAAGACACCATTGCTGTCCTCAGGATGTTCACGTCTGGTTAGTGGTGGAGGCAAGGCAGCAGGCCACCCCCTCCAGTGCAGGAAGGACGGCCGAGGCCTCGGGAGGGAGAGGAGACTCTCAACCCCAAGCTGGGCAGGGCATGACCAGGGAAGCTTCTGGACTCTGAAGAGAGAACTGGCAGAGCCAGTCAGAGAAGCAGGGAGGGGTGTTGAGGCAGAAGGAAGAGCCAGAATACAGGGAGCTGGGCAGGGTCAGCTGGTAGGAAATGCAAGTATGGCACTTCAGTGCAGAGAGGAGTGTGGCCTGTGGGCAGGGGAGGGGAGAGGGGACGGGCAACAGGAGGGGAAGGAGGGAGGTTTGCTCAGCAAATGCACAGAGGTAGGAGCCAGCAGGACTCATGGAAGGACTGAAGGGAAGTTTTCAGACCCCGGACACTGGCCGGGGCTGGGGCAGCCATCCTGGTTGGGGTCAGGGATGAGGGCCTGTGGGGGCAAAGCACTGTGGGAGGATGCAAAGGAGGGAGGAGACAGGCTCGGCTTCAGTACTGAACCAATGGGGGAAACGGGAAGGAGGAAAAGTCTAGCTATCCTGCCACTGGACAGTCTGGACAAGCACCCTAGGTTTGGGCCCCAGCCTTTGGGACTGCAACATGGCACTGAGTCTTCCTAGGCCTTTGATCAAGGATGCACATTTTCCTTCCTTGCCATCTAAGTTTTGCAGTTCAATGAAAAAACAACAACACAACATTGACTGAGCCTTTGGAGCTGGGCCCCTTTGCTGGTGTACAAAGTAAAAAAGATAAAAGGCTAGGCCTTAGGAACTCTAGGTCCCCTGGTGGAGACAAAGGTAGAGCCACACACACACGCAAATGCTCACACACACACTCACACGTACCACAGGAGAATGTGATAACATCAATAGCCACCTCCAGTGACGCTTACTCTGTACCAGACACTGTGCTATGCATTTTACTGACTTTAACTCATTGAATCAACTGCTTGAGCACCTACTGTGTGCCTGGCATTGTTCTAGGCACAGGGGATTCAGCAGCGGACAAAACAAATGAAAAAACATCTGCTCTTTGAGCTTAACTATAATTCTCCCCCAAACCACAAGAGGAGGATTCTGTTCTGGTCTTCATTTTACAGATAGGGAAACTGAGGCTCAGAACTGTGAAGTGACCTTGCCCAAGATCACACAGCTCACGGCAAAGCTGAGATTAGAATCCACACACAGCTGATTCCAAAGTCCCAGTCATTCAGCCACTATGCCCTTCCTCAAGGGCTAAAGGAAAGTGGCCGACGGAGCCCAGGAGAAAGGGATCAATCTGGAAGGTGGACAAGATGGAGGGAGGGTGGGTTGGAAAAGTCTTCAGGGCTGAACTCTGAGGATGGGTTCAACATTCATTCTACAGATATTTCATAAACTCCTGTTTTGTGTGAGGCACTGTTCTAGGCCCCGGGGTAGACACAGGCATGGAAAAGACTGCTCTCGTGGAGTTTATGACTTCTAGTGGAGGAAGACAAGAGCTAAGGAGAAAGATAAATAAACAAGATCATTTCAGACAGCGGGAAATACCATAGAGAAAACAAAATGGGGTACTGTGGAGAGAGACAGGCTCTTTGGAGACCCCGCAGCTGACTCCCAGTGATCCAGAGGGAAGGCTGGGGGCACTTTCCAGGCAGACGGATCAGCAAATGCTCAGAGGTGGGAACAAGCACCTTCCGGGCAAGGAACAGAATGGTCAGGAAGGATGGGGTGGGAAAGCGAGGGGGTGCGGGAGGCAATGTGGGCAGAGAGGCAGGCCCGGGCCAGTTCACACAGAGCCTGGCAGGCCTGAGAGAGGAGGCTGGCAGTGGTAAAAGGTGAGCCAAGAAGGTCGCAGTTTCATGTGACCGTGAGGCTCAGAGAGGCAAAGCCACCTGCCCAGGGTGACACAGCTTGTTTGCACCAGGTCCGGGGTTAGGACCTAGGACTCCCGGCTTTCCCTCCAATTTCCTCTCCTTCAGACCTTACTTCCCCTTCTGAGGAGGTGAGAACAACGACTCCGCAGGCATTGGAGAGGCCCTTTCAAGGCTCTGCGGCCGCCCCGAAAGACCTGGCTCAGCTTGGCAGCAGGGCTCTGCCCCAGAACTCTGGGAGCCAGCCCCGCGCTCCACTCTGCAGTCTTTACGTCTGCTCCTTTAATTTCCAGGCCTTCCAATTTCCTGATCTAAGAGAATTTTACAGACATGGTGTGCGTGGCTGGCTGTAATAACCATCTGTTGAATAAATGACCCCTTCTGTCTTGACTTGCAGGTAGCTAAACGTCACACTGAGAGCAAAGGTGAACTAGCCAGGGGCCGAGGGAGGGGGTTTGCTTTGCCAGTGACCTGCAGACTGTCTTCACTCTTGGGGGCTTCAATTTGTTATTGACAAGTCATGACCAACAATGTTTATTTAACTCCTTTGGTGTTTGGAACAACTTAAGCAAAATATGTGGTATAAAAAATGCTTCCTGTTGGGTCCCAGCACCCCAATTTTCCTCTAGGGAGTCACCCCTCCCCTACATCCAGTCCCTGGGCTTTGGGAGATAATAAATGCATCCCTAAGTGCCAGGGGTGCCATGTGACTCAGGACCAGCCAATCAGAGCACTGTATTCCTCCAGCCTTAGGGACTGGTCCAGGGATTGGTCCAACTGGAACCAACTGGGACATGAGGATATTTGCTGCTGCCTTTGGAAAAGGCTACTCATTCTTTTCTGTGGGACTTGAGCTGGGGAAGATGTGACAGGAGCTACTGGAAGTCATCCCCCCCAACCCCTGGCAACCACCAACCTACTTTGTTTCTATGGATTTGCATCTTCCGGATATTCCATATAAATGAAATCATATCTATGTGGCTTTTTTCATATAGCATAATGTTTCCAAGGTTCTTCCATGTGTAGCATGGATCAGAACTTCATTCTTTTTTATGGCTGAATAATATTCCACTGTAGCGTCATAGAGATATACCACATTTTGTTTATCACCCTCATCAGTTGCTAGGCATTTGGGCTGTTTCCACTTTTTTACTATGATGAATAACACTGCTATAAACATTTGTGTATAAGTTTTTGTGTGGGCATATGTTTTTGTTTCTCTTGGGTATCTACCTAGGAGTGGAATTGCTAGATCATGTGGTAACTCTATATGTAACTAAGAAACTTCCAGTCTGTTTTCCAAAGTAACCGCTCATTTATATTCCCACCAGTAGTGTATCTCCACATCCTCATGAACACTTGTTATTATCCGACTTTTTAATTATAGCCATCCTAGTGGGTGTGAAGTGCTACCATCTGTTTTTGTAAATAAAGTTTTATTGGAACACATTCATACCCATTCATCATTTTCATATTTTCTATGGATCCTTTTCGCTACAAGGACAGAGTTGAGTAGTTGTGACAAAGACAGTAAGCCCTCAAAGCCTTAAATATTCAGTATCTGGCCTTTTACAGAAAACGTTTACTGACCCCCTGATTTAGACCAATCCTCTCATTTCTTAAAGAGGAAATGAAGAGCAGGGTGATCACATCCTTATGTGGGAGTACACAGCCAGGACTGGAATCTTTCTGGGCCTCAGTTCCGACATCTATAAAATGGGTGGTGAAAATTAAACAAGCCAGCAAAGTGCTTAGCACAAGGGTAGGCAGTCATTAAATGTGACACTTCCCTAGAATCTGAGACACCCGACTCCTAGTCTAATCCCACCCTCTAACTTCCTATACAGATGCTTTTTCTGTGGCCATCTGGACCCAGATGAGTTACCAGTGTGTGTACCTGGAGCATCTCAGTCTCACTTATCCTACTCTGGAGAAGACTAAGATGTACATTGTACCAAAAAATTAGGTTCACACATTTGGTAACATCACTGCACGTAGACCCGGCTCTCTCTCCTCTCCTGTGTGCCTTGGCTATGCCACAGTGCACGGTGATGGGCAAGTCAGCTCTTGTCACTCTGCAGGCTTCACCCCTCCCTAGCTACCATGTCAGAGGGTCAGTGCGATTTAGGCAGCCCTTGTGTGGGCCCTCCAGCCCCCATCACCTGCCACCCATTTCCCAGGCTCTGCAGGATGGCTCTAAGCTTTAGTGGCTGAAAACACAGGCTCTGCTCAAAATCAAGCAGGTTGGGTTTGGGGACCAGCCCTGACACCTGGCTGTGGGATCTTGGGCCAGTTAATCTCTCTTGGCCTTAGTTTCTTTACCTATAAAATGGGGACAGTGGTGTCTACCTCTTAGGGCTGCCCTGAGGCTGCAATGAGCCAGTGTATGAATTGTCAAAGCACAATGCCTAGCATAGTTTAACAAATGTGTTTTTGGAAAAGTAGGGATATAAGAGTAACCTCTGTTGCATTTGTGCAAAGTGCTTTATGTGCATCTTCCCCATTTTATGATGGGGATGGGTGCTCAGAGATGAGAAGTGAGCTCCTCAAGGTCCCACAACAAATGAGGGCAGAGCTTAGATTCAAGCCCAGGTCTGCCTGATTCCAGAACCTATGCCTGGTTATTGTCTAGCCTACTCTGCCCCTAGCTTCCTGTGCCACCTTGGGCCAGGCCCTTCCTCTCTTGGAAACTCTGTGTCCCCATCACTGGACTGATGATCTGGAAGGTCTCATCTTGTTCTATATCCAGGGTTCCTGTTCCCTTGGGACCTTCTCCTGGGATGGGTAGGAGTGGCTTGCCCACCTGTCCCCTACCTGGCCTCCAGACAGGCCCACACCTGCCCCATATGGTTGTCTACCTCCCTCCATCCCTTCCTCTCTCTATCCTGCTGCTGAAGAGTATAATCTGCTTATGTGCACAACTGACTCATGCCAGGAAGAGCTGACACGGAGGTCCTACAGGTGTTTCTGATCCTGGCTAATTTGTTTTCACCAAGTGCCGGATCTGACAGTTTGGCAGGGATCCTTGGGAGCTGGACATGGCGGTTTGGTGGCTTTACTGAAGCAGGCTCAGCTCGAGAAGCTTTACTCAGCTCAGGCTCACGGCAATAATGACTCCCCCTTATTTGAATCTGCTGTCCAGGAATACTGTAAACCGTGGGGAGAAAGGCCCCAGGGGCCAACTGAAATCCTGAAGGTCACCCTGCCTGGCATGGCCGTCTTTCCCATAGTTTCTGCCACCTGCTCCCTCTCCTCACCGCTGACTACTTTTCTTCCTTCAGGTCTTGTCTTCAGCGTCACTTCCTCAAAGAGGCCCTCCATGATAGCCCGTCTAAGTAGCCTCCTCCCTCCATTATTCTCATGCTTACTTCTGATTTGCTTCCTCTGGCAGACTTACCCGGAATCACAGTTTTACACCTTCCTTAGATTGAGTTGTGCATCCGGTGAGTTCAGCAGGGTTTGAGAGGGCAGGGCCCATATCTGGGTTTTTCACTGATCCATAACCTAGATCCCTCAGTGCCTAGCACATACTAGGCGCTCAAGACCTTTTTATTGAATGAATGAAAACCTTGTTTGCAGCAGTGAGGGAAGCTTGGGGACGCTGCTCTTTGGCAGCAGGAACACGCTGAACCCAAGGGTCCTGAGGGAAGCTGACTTCATCCCCCTTGCTCCCCTCCCGAGCCTTGTCCAGAGGCTACATGGCTACATGGAGCGAACTGTACGTACAACTATTTTTGCAGCTTTTTAGACTTCCGAACAAGCTGCCTTCCCAAGAAAACACATTACACAGAGCCTTCCCCAGCTCCTGCTCAGACATCCCAAGGAACAGCCCTTTGTTTATGATAATAAAGCAGGGCCCATGGCAACGCATTGTGATGTCATGGGAGTGTGAGGTCATAAATCCTTCCAGGCAAAGAATGGGACCAAGAGTGGACACAATGGGCTCCGTCAGTCCACCCAAGCCTCCCCTGGCCTGGTTGGGGCCATAGCTAGATAAGTTCTATATTGGGTTCGGTTCCTTTTTTTTTTTTCTTTTTCTTTCTAGCTCTTCCCACCCCCCTGCCCCAAATAAATAAATAAATAAAAGTTTTAAAAGACTCTGAGTGGAAAGATTTGTCCCAGGAATTTCCTGTTGGCTACTGTCCAGCTAGCAGCGACTGCCAGCGATAATGTGAACAATGCTAGCTCTTCCCAGACCTGCAGCGGGAACACTTCCCCGGTTCCCCAGCTTCTTGGCTGAAATCGGCAAAGTCCTGGAGAGCAGCTGGGCTCTGCACCGTGGGGTTTGCAAGCACACTTCTCTTGCTTGTGCTCTCGGTCTTCTCCTACTCGCGCTCCTTCTCCCACGTGCTCTTTCTCGATCTCCGCCTTTTCCCGCCTCTCCATCTGTCCGGCTTTCTCTCGCCCTGGTTTCATCCCTCTCGGTTTCTCCCCGCTCCTTCCATCTCTGCCCCGATCTCTCTCCTGGTCTCCATCTCGCCTCCGCGTGCCTTTCTCCTGCTGAGTCTGTCGGCCTCTCCCAGCCTCTGTCGTGGTCTGCCTCACTGCGCTTGACTCCCTTCCTTCGCCTGGGCTCATGTTACTGAAACAAATCAATGGGACTGAAGGGCCGGCCCGCTGCCCGCGCTTTGTGATCCGAGGCTGAGTGGAGAGGGGTGCACGTTTCCTGGCGGGGGTTCCAGGACATCTGCACCCACTCAAGGAACACGCTGGGCCTCTGATTCAGCCAGAGAGCGCGTCCCCGCAGCCCGCCATCTACCAGGGCCTGGAGCCTCCCCTGCCAGCCCCAGCTGGCGCCTTCGCTGCCCCTGGCCCCCACGCTGTGCGTTGGGAGGGGCGGATGCTCGCCTGGCGGGGAGCGGGGCTTGGTTCTGCCAAGCTTTTTTCTTGCTACTTTTTATTGCTCTGGCATTTACTAAGGTCCAGGCACTGTTCTAAATGATTTAAAATTAACTTTTTTAAAACTTCAAAGTAACCTTATACCAAGGAAGAAACTGAGGCACAGTTAAAGTAACTTGCCCCAAATCACCCAGCTACCAGGAATTTCTGTCTCTTCTAAGGTCAGTTTTTTGTTGTTGTTGCAGAACATACTTTTATTTATTTATTTATTTACTTATTTATTTATGTGGAACCGGGGCCGGGGATTGAAGCCGGAACCTCCTATGCAGGAAGCCAGTGCTCAACCACTGAGCCACATCAGCTCCCCTGAGCTGGTTTTTTCATTTGCTTGTTGTTTGGTTTTTTGTTGTTGTTTTTAGGAGGCACTGGGGACCGAACCCGGGACCTCCCATGTGGGAGGCAGGTGCTTAACCACTTGAAACACATCTGCTCCCCTG
>JAQZBX010013822.1:0-18257 GCA_029593785.1 Cabassous unicinctus | reverse complement strand
TCCCCTGCTAAAATCCTCCATGGACCCCTTTTATTATTATTATTGCTATTAATATCATAGAAAACATTTATACAGGGCATTCCATGTGTCAGGGACAGGTCTACATGCTTTGTGTATACAGTAAGTATTATCCTAGTACCTATTTCATAGGGCATATGTGAGGCTGATGGTGATAAAGCCCTTATCCCACCTAGCCTAGTGCTGAGCCACATCATTGTTATTTTCAGCGTGTGGGTCTTAGCTTCCCTAAGCAATGCCCTGCTTTGTGCCTCTGTGCCTTTGCACCTGCCATTCCCTCGGCAGGGACTGACCTCACCCCCTTTCTCCACTTGGCATACTCTCCATCCCTCAGGACTCTGTTTGGATCCGACTGGTTCTCCAAACACTTTCTTCAGGGCGTGGAGTACCCTTGCGCTTCTCCACTGGCACCTTCTGTCTCCATTTCAGCAGCTCCCAGGGGGACTCTGCTGGCCCAGAGCTGGAGGCATGGACAGGGCGGTGGCTCACTCCTCTCTGTGGCCCGGTTCCTGGCCCAGGGCTGGCTGGAGTTGGGGCTCTGTGACTGCTGAAGGCTCTGAGGACAGTGAAGACAAGTCACTTGGGTAGAAAGACCAACATGGGCGTAGAAAGAAGTGTAGGGCACTGCCCAGGACACTTCTGGGGGTTCTCCAGGCCCCCATCCTGGGCCAACTGGTCACCTATCCTCTTGCACCGGCACAAGGGTAACCATGTGACCTAGGCCTGGCCAAGCGGAGGAAGCCATGCCTCTGGCCATAGTAACTGGTTCACGGATGGGTCCATGATTCGACTTGGTCCAATCATATTTCTTTTTGTGCGCTGAAAAGTAAGGAGGGGGCTCCTGGCAGCCATGTTGGCACCTCCCCAGGAGATGAAACTGAGAAAGTCAGGGCTGAGAGATGGAGCAAGAGACCAGATGTCACTATTTGAGGCCCTAGGTGGTGCCTGAAGTTTCCACCTTGAAAGCCCCAATTCTGGGGCCAAAAATTTGCTTCTTTCACTGAGGTTCTTTGGAGTTAGGTTTCTGTCCTTGTCTAAGCCCTCGACTCCCAAACCAGGGTCCTCTGGCCCGCAGTGCCTGCCCCCTGCTTTTGCAAGCATGCCTTCCTAGACCTCAGACACAAAAGCTCCAGAATCGACGAGAACACCTGGGAGGCAGCTGGGCGCAGCACCCTGAGTTTGCCGAGATCCCACAGCAAGCTCAGGGTGACGCTTACCACATCAAAGGTCCCAGGAAGGAAGAGGGGACTGCCGAGCAGTCTCACCCTGGGGTCTGCCTGCTGGGTGCCTGGTCTAGACGCACGGGCCTCCCGCGGAACAACGAAGGCCCGTATGAGGGGCGCTCACAGGGGCTCACACCTGCACGCCTCCCTGCCAGAAGGTGCAGAGTGCGCTTGAACTCACCCCACACCCAATGGGCTCTGTGCACAGCCCTGCCCCCACCCGCTCCTTGGCGCGGTCAAAGGCAGCCTGAGACTGGCGCCAACTGCAGAACTCAGTTGGTTAAAAAGTGAGCCTTGGGGGTGAAGCTG
Organism: Cabassous unicinctus; assembly: GCA_029593785.1. Lineage (NCBI taxonomy): Eukaryota > Metazoa > Chordata > Mammalia > Cingulata > Chlamyphoridae > Cabassous > Cabassous unicinctus. Next base: position 16,707 of record JAQZBX010013822.1, on the reverse strand, counting down.
GGGGAATGGTAGAGAAAAATCACTCATGCAAACGTGCAAGCACCTCATACAATGAAGTACAGATGGGAAAATGTGTGCACACATGTGGACGTGAACCCGGTGTGAACTAAACGGGTGCTGCAGGCTACATTTTCATACGAACAGCCTGGTTTGGGTTTTGGTGCATTGTGTGCACGCGCATGTGCGAGCACACACATACACACCCCTGGTGTTGAGGGTGAAACACTTTTCACCATCACTCCACCGCAGGATTCGGGAATCCAAAATTGGGGACAGACGTGGGGCATGGTGCTTTAAGGTAGTGAGTGTGGGTAAAAGCCAAGAGACAATTCCTCCATTATCCAAAGTGTCCTTCACGCTGTCCAAATATAACTGTCCCCCAGTATGTGGGGTTCTGGGAAGCCTGCAAAGCAGCCCCCCAACCCCACTACTTTCCTGCCACTTCCCACCCTCACGCCCAGATGGTACCCGTGATATAAATGCTATATAACCCCCCTCAAGGCTGTGAGCCATGGAATAAATTTTGAGCCATGCTATAAACTGTGCTTTTGGATGTCATTGAGCACTCCCGTGCCAATGACATCACTGTTGCCATGGCAACTAATATAATTAACATGAGAGAAAGTACAAGGAGAAAAGAGAAGGGAAAGAGGGAAAACACCAAGTCCAACCCCAAACAGAGAACATTACACGGTGGGGGAGAGAAGGGGGGCAGAGGGGCCTATAAACTTGTTTTACTGCCACTTGTTAGAAAGGCCCGCCGTGACTCTGCTCTGGGCTGTGGGGGTAATGAGATCATTTGCAAACTGTATCTCTCACAAAATACAGAAAGGGCTTTGTCGCTTTCACAGTTTATGGAATTGAGGCCGAGGTGCCTGCTCCAGGTGAGGCTGGAACACCTCCACCTCCCTCCCGGCTCCAGGTTCTTATTAAGCCTGGGTCTGCACTACCCAGGACCCGGAGGGACTTGAACAGACCCGGTTTGACCCTCTGGGTGTTTACAGCCCCCAGCAGGCGGCATGGACACATTGAAAAATATCCAAGCCTCAGGCCAAAATGGGCAGATCTCGAACAAAACACTTCATATCTAGGTCGGGCTTCCCAATGCATAAAACGCGCCCACATGCCTGACCTCGATTCAGCTTAGTCCTGGGTAACTGGTACTTTCACTCCCATTCAATGGATGAGGACATCAAGGCTCAGAGAGGAAAGAACTTGCCTGAGTTGGCCCAGTGGAGCCTTGAACCCACTCTCACTCCAAGCACAGTGTGCACTGCACTACCTCAGGGCTGCCACGACGATTTCACACCCGGGATGAGCCTGAAAAAAATCCTAGCTCAATCCTGGCTTTCACACTGTGTGGCATAGGTCAGGTCATTCTTCCTCACTGTGCCTCGGTTTCTCCCGGTTTTCACTGCTTGAGGACGTCGAGCTGGAATGGTCCAGAAGAGCTGAGCCATCTAGTCTGCACAGGCTCGCATCAGAGCCAGCTTGGGCTCATGAGGGTTACTCCGGAAGGCTTGGGGTACAGTGTGGAGTGGGGACACTAGTTGCAGTGGGGGCCAGGATTTGGGGGCCCAGGGTAAAATGAAAAGGTGGGGCCCTTGTTGAAAAGGCAGGAAAAAGTGCCATTTAAAAAATACTGAAACATAAAGCATTTTCCTTTCTTTTGCAGTCTCTCTCTTGATCTGCCCTGGTGTTTTTTATTTGCTTTTTAATGCTGTGCTCTGTCAGGTACAGGGATACTTGTGGGATGAATGCAAGACCGTCACAGGCGCCCAGGGGCCTGTCCTGCCCTGGTGTGCACTCATGCACCACCCACCTGCCACTGGGTTCCCTCTGCTGCCACCCACCTGACCAACCAGCAGGGCCCTGGGTCTGCCGCCCCGACCCGTGGCGGACGGGTGATCCCCAGGGATGTTGTGGCCTCCGTGCAGAATGTGCCAGGCTTGCTCCCGCTATGCTGCCCATTGAACAAACTATGTGGTGCCTCCAGCCAAGGCACGGCTGGCTGCTGCCATGGCCCCATCCTGGGATGCTGTAGGACACGCATACTTAACCTCAACCCTCCCTGCACCTACCCCCAGGTCCCTGCCAGGGATGGAGGGTGGCACTAGTCACTGAGTGGGGCCAGGGAGCAGGCAGCCACAGTGAGACTGCATGTGAGACGAGGCTCCGAGCCCTCTGCACATGCTCCATTGTCCCACTGGCCTTCACTTACAAAACACAAGTTCAAAGATCAAATTATTAAGAGTTCCAGGATGGCTATTGCAGAGCCTTAAACCCTTCTGAACCCAGGACCCTTTGCAACTGCACATGTCGCCAACCCATAGAGACTGCCCGGGCTGAGGGTCTTGCTAGCTGTGAGTCTATGTAAGATTTCAAAGAAAGACCCCCTAGCTAAAAAGAATGTGAATTGTAAGTGATTAAAAAGACAACCCCAGGGGGGAAAAAGTAACTTTACAGTGGAGAAACCTGACAAACTTGACCTCAGCCAGGTGATCAAGGTCAACATCAACAGTTCTAAGTCATGTTGATAGCATGGACCCTTAATATGATGTTCTGAGAAGGGCACTTCACCCCTGGGGTCTTCCTCCCCCAAACCCACAACCCCAGTCTAATCACTGCCACACCAGCTGGGTGACCTTGGGCAACTGACTTCATCTCTCTGGCCCTCAGTTTCCTCATCTGTCAACAGGGAATACAGTTGTTACAGGGATTAAAGGGGTGACTGCAAGTGAAGGCGCAAGGCACAAAGCCTGGCCCTGCTGTGCTGCTGCTCGCGGGCCCCAGGCCCAGGGGTAAGGAGCCACCCTGGATGCAAGCTAGCCGGGGCAACCTGGGGACAAAGCCTGTCTTTTGCACATACCTACATATAGAAATAGCTGATTTACACCATGATCCTGTTGAGTAAAGGCAACTCCTAGCTTGAAATGTCAGAGTTTACACCTGGTTGCTGGGTTATATCATTTGAACTTCAAAAAAGATGGTGTGATTGCAATCATCTCTATGATGAAGAGACATTTGAAGAGAAAGGTGGAAAATTCCAGACCAAGGAACTGCAGTATCTCCTTTCACTGGATTTCTTAAGAGTTCCTCAAAAAGGAGAGTTCCTCCTTCCCCTTTCCCTCCCCTCCCATTTGAGTCCTCTTTGTGGCTATAAGGCACATGAAAAATCTTAAGTGTGAGGGATGGATCTCCCCTTATAACCCACACCCTCTGATACACCCCAAACTTGAGCTGTGGGGGTCTGTTTCTCTCCATTTTAAAGACCATTTGTAAAGATAAATGGAAACATCCACTGAGTCCCCCCTTCTAGAACAGTTTTGATAAAAGGGGAACTAATGCACAGCAGTGGCTGCACACATGGGCCTTGATGTCAGGGCTGTCCCTTCTAAGCCAAGTTAATTAACCCTCCTGACCCTTGGAGTCCTTATCTATAAACCATGGAGAGAAGCACTGGCCACCACCTACAGTTGCCCTAAGGACTAAACGAGAGAGCTCATCCAGGGTGGGGAGGCTAGCGGCTTGACACAAGGCAAGCACTCAGTACATATGGATGATTATTTACTGAGCTTCAACTAGGAGCTATGCCAGGACTTGACATTTATTAAATCTCTTAAACCCTGCAACCATCCTCCAAGCCAGATCGTATGATCTCCCTTTCATACAAGGAAACTGAGGCTCAGAGAGGTTAAAGAGCTTGCCCAAGACTACTCAGGGATACAGATCAGCCCGAGGGCTGGGTAAGACTAAGTCATAGTGAGGGAGGGGACTTGAGTTTGCGAGACCCACAGTCTTCAATTCATGTCAGCTCTTTATGGGGCATCTACTATGTGCCAAGCAAAAAAGACCTAGTCTCTACTGCTGGAGACCCTCCCAAGGAGGAGCACCCTCCTGGGTGCCCCAGCCCAGCTGCCCACCTCTAGGGTCAAGAGCCAAATGCAGCAAGTGGAGGCTTCGCCCAACAACTGAGCCCTTGCGTGCTAGTACACAGAACTCAGAATGTGTCCAGAGCCAGGATGGCCTCTTGGATTGTCCTTGTGCAGAGTGCCAGTAGAGGGCCATCAACTCGCCCAGTTTGCCCAGGGCTTTACTAGTTTTAGCACTGAAAATCTCACATCCCAGGAAACCTTTCAGCACTGGTGCAAACCGGGACAACTGGTCACCCTCCATGTAGGCAGGATAGAAATGATTATAATAATAAAATTATCGCTAGCACTGCGTGCTTGCCATGAATTGGGCTATTAATTCTTCACAACCAGCCCATGAGGTAGGTACTGCTATTATCCCCAATTTATAGAAGAGGACACTGAGGCTCAGAGAGGATACACGACTCAGTCAAGATCAACTAGGGGATAGTAGGGGCTGGACTCAGCTGTGTTCTTCTGGAGGAAGGGTGTCCTTTCCTCACTCCCACGATGGGCTATAGGAGCTAGCAGCAGCTCCGTGAGCAGAGAGAGGATTCAAACTCAGATTTATGTTTCTTCAGAGACTGTACTTTTAGCCACAACCCTCTACCTGACCGGATTATTCTGCAATAAGGGGCATCCCTACCTTCGGCATTTACTATGCCTTTAGAACAACAGGTTGGAACATTTACTAAATCATATCGTTGGAGCTTCCCAGAAAAGGGGAGCTATTCAAACCCAAGGCAATAATTTTCCTTTGCACGCACAGTACAAGGCCTGCTGTTCGTGGCATTTTGTGGGAGGTACGCAAACACGGCTAGCCGTAAATATTAACGCCAAGAATCGTGGCTCGGGCCCATTATCTGCAGGGCTGGGCTCAGGTTGACTCACGGGTGGCCTTCGCCAAGCCACATCTGAAGGAAGCAAAAGGCACCACCTACCCCCAGCGGTCCCTCCCGCTGGCCCTCCATGGCCTGAGCTTCCCATATTTGCCCTCCAAGGGCTCAGAGGCCACCTGTGGCTGTTTCCCAAAGGCTGCTGTTAAAACGTATGTTGCCCAGGAGGGACTCGGCACCGACCTGGTGTGCGCTGCGATTGCTCTAAAACGCAGTCCCGCCCACATTCCAAATTGGGAACTCAGAAGCTGGCAAGCTCCAGCCCAGCCAGAATGTCGCACATCCCTTACCCTCCACCGGAAAGCATTTTGTGCAATTATAGAGTCCCAGAGGAACAGGGCGAATTGTTACTCCGTGCTGTTTGTTGGGGCTGCATTATTTGCCATTCTCAGCTCCCTCAACCAGACTTTAAGGATGGGGGAGTTCCTCCACACAGCAGCTGCTTTGCAAACATTCCAGTCCAATGGGAAACATTCCCATTCTTTGGCCGTTCTTCCTGAACCCTCTTCTCATATCTTCCCCCCACCAGCCTAGGTCCCAGGCCCCTGAGAGACCTGGGGGACAAGGTCCAAATGCACTTCACTCAGGCACATGGGGATGGGGGCAGGGAGGGCTCTTTGGGGAGAGGCCAGCCTGGTGACTTTGCAGGGTGGGTGGGCAGTACAGTGCGGGGAGAGCCCCATGTCAATTCTGGCCGCGACGGTTTTTCCCAGAGCTGCCTTGATTGACTGCCATTAGCTGGCAGGACCTGGGACATGCCTTCCCTGGAAAAAATGCAGGACTAAATAATGGTGCATGGAGAGGGTGAGCACCATGTCCGTCCCCGGCCCATAGTACAGCATGTTGTCCCCGCTGCTGCTAGCCCAAACGCAGCCTTAATTTATGCCAGAATGTGTCCTCCCCTCGCCAGCTCTCACCACCACCAAAAACACTTAGGAAGCCCCATTGTGTACCTAATGCTGGCGGTAACACCCATGAGGAAGGAAACGGACTGACTGCTTACCTGGGGCCAGGTACTTTACCCATGTTGCTTTCCTTAATCTCCCCCAAGAGCCCCAAAAGGGAGACAGAATTATTCTCATTTTATAGATTGAGAAAATGTGGTGCCCGAGATGTTAAGTAACTTGCCTAAGGGGCAGAGCTGGGCCATGGTCCCCCTAACCTCAGGCTGCTGTCTGAGACCAGATCCCTGGCTTCCTGCTGTGTCACAAAGGTCCTCGTGCAGAAGACTCCGTCCCTGACTTCAGGACGCTGCCGGTAATGGTGGAGGGGACAAATGAGCACCTAGAAAGAAGAACCACAAGGCAGGGCCAATGATCCCAAATGAGTATGGATATGGGCACAAATGTGGGCACGGATATGTGAGCTCAATGGAGGCTTTTGGAGGGCACCTCGATGCAGACGTGGGAAGATTTTGACAGGAGAGGGCACAGAGGACACACCAAGAGAAAGCAGGGTTAGGCTTGTGGACAAGAGGTGAGAAAGAGAAGCAAATTTTTTTTGCCTTTTAAAGAAAATGTTATTGTGGTAAAAATATATATATACATAACATAAAATTTGCCATTTCATTAATTTTTAAGTGTAAATTCAGTGACATTAATTACATTCACAATGTTGTGCAAGCAGCACCACTATTTCCAGAACTTTATGTACCTATGTACCCATTAAGCAGTATCTCCCCAGACTCCTTAACCTCTAATCTATTTTCTGTGTCTATGAAGTTGCCTATTCTGGACATTTCCTATGAGTGGAATCATACAATAGTTGTCCTTATATGACTGGCCTCTTTTACTGAGCATAATGTTTTCAAGGTTCACCCATGTTGTAGCACAGCTCAGAATTTCATTCCTTTTTATGGCTGAATAATAGTTCACTGTATGGATATATGAGAGAGACAGAGAGAGAGAGAAAATGTTGCGGGAAGCCTGATTGCAATCCCTTCCAGGGCTACCTACAGGCAACCGAACACACCCAGCCTTGGTTCTGCAGACAACGGGGAATGGTCATTGGTGTTTAGGGAAGAAAGTGACAAGAAAGCAGTGTCTTGGGAAGATCATTCAGTTGTGTGGCACCATCACAATTACAACTACTTCTGCTACCCCATTCACTCACTTGTGCATTTCTTTCTTTAGCAGCCAGACCTTTAAGGTCTTATCTCACTTTATTGTCCAAATGGCACTTTGTGGAAGGCTTTACAATCATCCCCATTTCCATTAAGGACACTGAAGGGAAGTGGCAGAGTGGAGGCTCTCTGAGCCTGGACTCACTCTGCTTTAGTCGGATCAGAGACGAAGATGGGCTGGTGAACTAGGCTCCCTTAGGTGGTCTGCTGTGAAAACAGGGTCACATCCTTGGGAATGTGTGTCCAGGGCGCCACGCGGTACCCAGCTCACAGTAGGAGCGCTGGTGGTATTAGAGGGCACGGGAACTGTTTGTCCTCCTGGGTGCTGATCCACCAATGGCTGTGTGACGACTGTGGAGATTAACTGGCGAGTGAGAAGGGAAAGGCGCCTGGGTCAGGGTTAAGGGTTTGAGGATCAGGAGGAAAACAGAAACCACCCTCCTTTTCTCTCCGCTTCAGCCATCAGACCACAATTGTCTAATTTGGAGGCTGCAACATCCATCATACATTTAGGGGAATGCCTCTTTCTGTCCGGAGAACCAAGATAATTCTAAGTGCCAGTCTATTAAAATCAGATTCCCATGCCCTCTTCACTCACCAAAAAATCCACACAATTTTCACAGCAAGAAGTCCAAAAATGGTCCCTTGTGAATCTGAAGGGGGAGAAAGCATCTGTTTGTCTTTTCTTTTTTTTTTTAAATTCTCATCAGCATAGAGGACAGATAGCAGATATTTTTCAGATAGGCTGATTTTTTTTTTTTTAATCAAAAGGAAATTAAAGAACAGGGAATGATGTACATTTCTTATGGGGAGAGCAGCAGTCTCATTCCCTGGCTGTCTTAAAATAGCCTGCCTGAAGGCAGTCTTTGCATTAGGCCCAGGGTCAGCGGCTCTGGGGACTGCGGGCCGGCCGTGCCTGGAGAAGGGAGCGGGGGGCTGAGTTTTCAGATTTACTGCATTAATGCTTCTCCAGTTTCTGTGGAGTAGCCACTGGAGAGAGGCTTGGCTGCAGATGGAGCGAAAGAAACAAATGCAGAAACGCAGTATCGATAACTAAATATAACTCAACTCAGAAATGCCTTTTGCTGCACCTCAAGTGCTTTTCAAATACATTATCTCATTAAATCCATACAAAAGTTGAGGGAGGTAGGGTCTGCTCTCTCCATGCTTACAGGGTGATGCAGATTCGAAGGCTGGGTCTTGTGATTGCAGGTGGCACATGTTTTCATCTGTACCTGTAGTGTTCCAGATAGCTTCGCAGAGGACCAGGGGTCCATGGAGAAACCCTGGCGGCAAACGTTGGGGGTGGATCTGTGCTATTAAGGCAAGTCCAACCGCTGTAACAAAATAACCCCCAAATATCTGTTAACACAGCAAACATTTATTTCTCACTATGTAAAATCCAAGGTGGGCATTCCTGATTGCAGGCAGCCTTCCGCACCATCCTTTAGCTCCTGGCTTGTGGCTTTGTTCACCTTTTGGACTCACTGTCCTCAGCATTTAGCCAGCAGGTTTTTAAGGGCCAGGTCTGGAAGTGGCTCCCATCACCACATTCACTGGCTAGAACTCAGTCTCCTGGCTACCTCTACCTGCAAGGAGGCTCTGGGAAGCGTAGTCCAGGTCTGGGTCCAAGAGGAAGAGGACTGGGGGTGGTGAAGAGCAGCTCCAGGCACACCTATTTTATACATTGGCCTTGTGCATAAGACTTAGCTTGAAGAAAGGGCTTTAAAACGTTTATCACAGGAAGCGGGTGTGGCTCAATCGACAGAGCTCCCGTTTACCATATGGGAGGCCCCGGGTTCGCTTCCCGGGGCCTCCTTGTGAGGGCAGGCCAGCCCGCGTGGCGCGGTGGGCTGATGCAGCAAGACCTCGCAGTAAGGGGGAGATAAGCAGACACAGAAAAAACACACAGCAAGTAGACACAGCAGACACAAGCAGCAAGGGGGGGATAAATAAATAAATAAATAAATCTTTAAAAAAAAATAAAAATAAAAATATGAAACGTTTATCAGGGCTCTAGATCCATGGTCCCCCAACAAGGCTGATTATCAGATATCATCAGGGGAACTTGGGAATAACGCAAATTCCTGGCTGCTCCCTTGGTGATTCTGACTGTAAATACAGGGTCCTCTGGATAGACAGCCAGTGTATATGCTAAGGTTCTTCACGCTTCTTTCCTTATTTATGAACAGAATGGCAGAAGATGGAGATGGTAGGCAATTGTGGCAAATAAAAGGTAGGGGACAGCTAAGATGCTGGTGAGGACGTGGAGGGACAGGAGTGCTTGTACAGCCACTTATCTGGTAAACTTGAAGATCCCCACAATCTTTGATCCAGCAATCCCACTCCAAGGTTTTCCAGAGAAACTCTTACCCATGAGCACCAAGAGACACATAGAGCAATTTATCGCTGTTAAGACTGCAAAAACCCGGAAATGACCCAAATCTCCATCAACAGTAGGCAGCAAAAGCTGCCATCATCTCATACAATGGAATACAATATAGTAATGAAAACAAAGTAACTTTGGCAATTGAAATGAGTGTGTTTAAATCTCACAAACATTATTTTGAGCAAAAGAAGCAAGGAAAAAAAGAATTGATGAACATGATTCCTTTTGTATGAAGTTCTAAATTAGGCAAAGCAAAACTAAATAGATTAGGGATGTAAACATATGTGATGAAACAATTAAAGATAATTATAAAAGAGTCAGGACAGTGGATGAATGTGGGGGGGACACAGGGGTCTCCAAGGCACTTGGCTGTGTTCTGTTTCTTTGCCCACGTGGTTGATACATGAGTGTGCAATTGATAATTATTCCCAAACTGACAATTGTCTTACCCCCTTTTCTATATGTATGTCATCTGTCTCAGGAAAAGAATATGGAGTATTTGCGGACCAATTGCTTAGCTTTTGGATTTCTTGGTTTCCTCATCTCTATAATGGAGCTAAAAAAGCCTTCTTCATAGGATTGTAGAGAGAAAACATAAAATGTGCGTTAGCGCAGGAATTGACATATAGTTGGCAATCAATAAATTATAGCCTGCCACAGCCAAACGAACACCTGGCACATGTGAACCAAAAAGGTTAGGTCCAAGACAGCAAATGCTGAGGACGCTGTGGTCTTCATCTTTGTACAAGTCTCATTACTGTCTCCATTTTCCATCTCTACCACTTTGTCCCCCTTTCCCTCTTCACTTCCTTCCAGTTAATGTCACTGGCTGTATTTTTCAGAACCCAGTGAGCTGTTTTAGGTGACCGTGGAAGGAGGCATGGAGACAGGGAGACACACAGACATCCATGCTGCCCTACTGCCTGGATGTCGGGATTGAGAGGTGAGGATGAGGGATGAAGTCAACAGGTGTTAAGAGGTGCCCGGTTCTGTGCCACACTGGAAACACCTGTAGGGTGTCACCTCAGGTGGCATCTCAGGGGGTCCCCACAGTCTAGTTTTACCCTGCTCTATTGCACGAGCGGGCAACATCACTCCTTGTTTTCCCAGGTCCATCTTTGGTTCCTCCTTTGGACCCTTCTCAGTCCAACTCAACACTGTCCCCAAGGTCACACACCTTTCAACTTCAACGCTAAGCACGACTCTGCCCCGATTTAAAAGGTGTTGGGAAACACTGATATACACTATTGATGAAGCTGTCTGACCCGGCACGGGTTAGGGTATCCTCAAGGTCTGGGGTCTTCAGGTTCATAGACATGTTAAAGGGGGGAAAAACCCAAAAAAGAAAAAGATTCCCTCCGAGCTGCCTTGCCATGTGATCATCAACCCCATTCTCTAATGATAAGACCTTGCTCCTTTATACCTGGCTAAGGAGCCTCTCTGCAAAAACTTTTGAGACAGCAGAGGTCATTCAAATATCTCACACACAGAATTTCCAGAAAGCTTTCCAAGGGATGTTAAGGGGGTATTACAAAAGAGAAGGATCTGCGGTCAAATAAATTTTGGAAATACTGGGTTAATCACAATCAAAGGACTCCTTTAAGGCAGGGCTTTTCAGGACTTTTAACAGGCTAATATACTTAAGAAAATACCACTGAGAGCTAGAAATACACCATTTTACAAATTTCCTTCACTGCAGACCAGTGTCCCCCAAAACACACTTAGGGAAATTCCACTGTAGCTGGAATTTCAGATTTTTAGCCTCGGGAAGTGGACAAGTGACCCCACTGGGGAAAGATGAACCAGGTCCCCAATCTCTCTTTCCCTCCCTCTACCCAGTAGCAAAATGGGTGCGGGGCTATTAACACCAAGGCTGTCAAGAGTCAGTTACACATTGTTAAATGACCTTGGAAGGAGACATTATCATCATCATCAAGAATACATAATAGTGGGCAGCTTCAACAGCAGTATATAATTTCCAGATGACAAAGAAGGTTCCCATTAGATCATCTAATTGGTTCCTTCAGTTGGAACCGGAAGGTCCTGGGTGCTCTAATCACACCCTTGGCTTTGTAGGCACACCTTCCTCCAAGGAGCTCAAAGCGTTTGTCTTCTTATTGTCAGTCTTTCCAGAGGTAGGGGAAGAGAGCAAAGGGTGGTTTCCTCAACTGCAAAAAGTATTGATTCTTCCAAGTTACAAGAGAAGCAGCATCCCGAAGTGGCAACCCTACTGGCCTAAGCAGTTCATAAACCCCACAGCGGAAATTACTCCAATAATATTCATACTCTTGGGTTGGATGGGAGGTCATTATGAGGTCATAGGCTCAGCACCTTGCCCCTGGGCATAGCTGTTTCTGTGTCAGCAGAGATGGGTGCCTGCCCTGCACTTTGGCAACTGTACCTCTGCACCTTTGGAAGCCACCCAGAGCAAGGAGCCATGGAGGCTGCACTGTAAAAAATTTCACCTACTTGATTTGGAATCACAAAGGCAGATATGCCTATTAATAAACAAAAGCTGGTTCCAGACATTCTTGTTAGCCACTATGGGAATGTAAACTTGCCATCCAACCATTCTGGGGGGCACTTTGTCACTAGGTAGCAAAAGCCTTAAATTATACGTGTCCTTTTGACCAGCAATTCACTTCTATGAATTTATCTCAAGGAAATAAGAACACGTTTAATGGGTAATTTAGCTATAAGGATATTCATCAAAATTTTGGTAAAAAGAACAAAAAATGGGGACCGACTTAAATGCCCAAAAATAAGAAACTGATTGAAAATTTTGGGGTAATCACACAATACAGCCATTAAGAATGATGCAAGGGGGAAGCAGATGCGGCTCAAGTATTTGGGCTCCCGAGGAGTCTACCATATAGGAGGTCCAGGGTTCGATTCCCGGGCCCTCCTGGTGAAAAGCAAGCTGGCCCACGTGGCGAGCTGGCCTGAGCAGAGAGCTGGCCCACGTGGAGAGCTGGGGCAGCAACATGATGCAACAAAAAAAAAGGGCAGATCAGGGAGCTGAGGTGGCCCAAGAGATTGGGCAGACAGCAAGCGCAAAACAGCGGGGGAGGAGGGAATAAATAAATAAATAAATCTTTAAAAAAAAGAATGATACAGGGAGCAGATGTGGCTCAAGTGGTTGAGTGCCTTCTTCCCACATGGGAGGTCTTGGGTTCAGTTCCCAGTGCCTCCTAAAAACAAACAACAACAAAAAACCGAACAACAAGCAAACAAATGAAAAAACCAACTCAGGAGAGCCAATGTGGCTCAATGGTTGAGTGCCGGCTTCCCACATACAAGGTCCTGGGTTCAATTCCCAGCCTCTCAAAAAAAAAAAAAAAAATCATGGAAAAGCTTGCATGCTGCATAGAAAGATTTCTTGATGTATTGTGGAGAAAGAAATGTAGACAACAAAGCAGTGAAATCCCATTTAAAAGGTGTATGTGTATGCATTTGTATAGAAAGAAAGCTGATGGTCACTAGACATATGAAAATATGCCTAACCTTACAGCCATCAGGGAAACACAGATTAAGATTATGCATCATGTTTACTCATGAAGGTGGCATGAATAACATTCGAGATTGAAAATTTCCAGTGTTGGCCAAGGCGTGGGGGATCTGCTATTCTCATGCACCGTTGGTCGGAGTATAATTTAGCACAACGTTTTGAGAGAGGAATTTGACAATATCTATGAAAATTTAAAACATGTACACCCAGCAACTCTACAGTTTCACTTCCATGACTCTATCCCACAAAGATACTTGCACAAACAGACAAAGATGTTCACTTCATACTAGCGCTAAATTGGAAACAACCTAAATGCCCACCAGGAGGGGAGTGGTCTATAAATTACAGTTAGTTGATACAATGGGATGCTGCCCAGGTGTTAAAGAGAATAAGGAAGAGCTACACGAGTTGGCACAGAAATCTAAGACATGCCGTTAGTGAAAAAAGCAAACCACAGAACAATACACATTGTACAGGCCTATGTTTTTCTAAAAATGTCTAAAAATGCACAGAGGGATATTAGAAAAACACACTAAATGGTTAACAGCATTTACCTCTTTAGAGTAGAAAAAATTGAAGAAGAAGGAAAAGAGGCACTTTAAGAAAATTTTCATATATATATATATATATATATATTTTTTTTTTTTTTTTTAATATTTGCATGCATTCATGGAACACTTGGCCAAATTTTAAAAACAAGCAAAAAAGAACCATGGAAAGATGTTAACAATGGGTCTTTCTGGGTAGAGGGGTTATGGGTGTTTGTTTTTCAGTTTTTCATGGATTGTCAGGGTTTTTTATTTTTTCTGATTTTTCTATAATGAATATGTGTTATCTGTGCAATTTTAAAACATTTTTGTACTAAGAGGAATGACATTAATTGACGATCTTACAAACTCATTTTAATAGAAAAGGCTCCAGCAAAGTATTGGACACAGCTTCCTACCCTCAAGGATTCCGTGATCTAGTTGGGAGTTCTGTCTGTCTGTCTCTGTCTCTATCTCTCTCTGTCTCTCTCTCACACACACTACATGGCAGGGCCTGGGCAGTAGGTAAGTGCTTCCAGAGGTCAAAGGATGATGAGAACAGCATGCAGTGGGGAGGCAGGGAAGGGGTCCTGGAGGCTGAAGTATTTAAACACTGCCTTGTAGAAACAGGAGAGCTGTAACAGACAAGAAACCCTCCAGTAATTGAAATTCTATTATCTGTGCTGGTGGCATCCTGCTCTGGGGATTAATGACCCTTGTTATCAATTAATTCTTCCTGGATTCCAAGCTAGATACTGGCTAACTATGGCTGAAGTGGCTTTCTTTGGCTTCTATCCTTCACAGACATGGGGGCCTCTCTATACGTCTCATCAGGACAAATAAGCTGGGGATCCCATCCATCTCCCAGATTAAGACCACAAACAAAGGAGAGAAAAGCTCTCCCTGACGTGGCAGCAACACAACCCCATCCACCAGCGCCACCACTGGCTGCTCCTCAGTAGTAAGTACAGAAGCAAGCTCGCCAAATCCTTTTCCTCCACCAGCTTTGCTGTGCTTGCTGCCCGCTGCACATCTTTGTCATGGGCAAGCTGCTCCCACCTGCATCACCTCGCTCCATCCTCAAAGTAACCCCATTATCCAGATGGGGGAACTGAGATTCTCAGAGCCAGATGACTCTGTCAGCCTCAGAGGCTGAGGCTGGGGACAGGGTACCTTTCCTGCATTATCTCTGTCTTGACCTGTTGATGTCAAGGATTTGGGTGACTTCCTCTCTGAGCTGCTGCTGAGGATCGAATCATGTCCCCTATGTAGACATGTTCAAGTCCTAACCTCTGGTCCTGTGGGTGGGAACCCATTTATAAACAGGACCTTGGAAGATGTCATTATTAGTTAAGGTGTGGACTCATTTACGAATAGGGTCATCAAAGATTCTATTTAGATGAGGCCAACTTGAACCAGGGTGGGCCTTACCCCACAAGAGGAGACCTTATAAGCAGAGGGGATTTGGATGCAGCAGTCAGAAGCAGCTAGAGAATGAGGCAGATGGCCATGTGACAGAGACAGGGACACAAGACAAGGGACCCCGAGGATGGCAGCAAGCCAGCCCCGGAACACTAGACTCCAGGAGAAAGCATGGCCTGTTGCAACCTTCACTTTGGACTTCTAGCCTCCAAAACTGCGAGCCAATAAATTCCTGTTGTTTAAGGCCACCCACTCTGTGGTATTTGTCTTAGCAGCCTTGGCAAACTAAGACGGCTAGAGAGCTCCCAGCCCTCTGGGTGGGAATCCAGCCCACCCCACCTGACCCAGGCAGGCCATACTCGGACAACAGGCTTGCTGCAGGTCAGGTGAGAGCGCGCCCGCAGCCACACACACCTCCTTCCCTCTTTTCTTCCGGGGCTGAGCGTTAATGCAGGTGCTGGGGACAAGGACCCCTAAACATGCAACTCAGCACAACCTGGGGAGCGTGGTGGTCGAGGAGAAGAAACAGAACTATGCTGGCCAAGAGAGGAGGGAGAGAGGGGATGCGGGGAAGACGGAACAAAACGGGGCATGACAGGAACAGCTGGCTTTGACTGCGTGCTGACCATGGGGTTGTTTTACAAGCATCGTCTCATTGGACCATCACCCCAATCCGAACCGACAGGTGCCACTTTGTGCCCCATTACAGTGACATGCCCAGTGCTGTGCAGCTCTGCGTGGACGGGCCAGGAATTGGCTCTGGCCCAGGGGCATGAGGAGTTTTAAGCAGGGGCTGAGGATGATGTCTCAGAGGAGGCAGGGAGGACAGTACAGAAGGGTGGGGGCAACAGCCCAGGGTCCAGGGCAGAGACACGGGCGGAGGCTGAGGGAATGGAGCAGAGGAGACGGAAAACCAGCCCTGAGCAGCTGATGGGCTGACATCGCTGTGTCCCCCTATGAAGGATGGTACATTAAACCCTCTAAATGAGAGTAGCGACCTGATTAGAGATGGCGCCGAGGGGCTCCCCCTCGGGATGGCACAGATTAACATGGTTATTCAAGCAGCCTCGGTGAGCTGCGGAAGAAGCAGTGCCACCCGGCATTTACTCCTGGCCTGTGGAAGCTGAGCCCCTCCTCACCTCTCCTTAATGCCCTCTCCCCAGGGTCGCCCCCAATCCCCACAGGGCCCCATTCACATGTCCTGCTCTTCCTCAAATCCCTTCCACTTTGTCAACATCCCCCTGTAGGGTGAGGCTAGAGATGGCAGAAGCTGGCACAGACCTAAGCCTCCTGGGGTCAGGTCTCAGCATCCTGCACCCCAGCTCCGAGGCCTTTCCTCCACCTCCCGGCCCCGCAGGAGGAGCTGCAAGCTTGGGCTGGGTGGTGGGTGGGGAGGGGCAGAATTTATTTGTGCTGGCGATCCAGATGGAGCCGTTTGTGCTGAGGTTAAACTTTGTGCCTAATTCTGAAGATAGAGGGTCCTGGAAATAGATGTCCAGTGTCTCCTTACACTTGGTTAGGCCACAGGTTGCCTCCTTGAAAAAGGGTTAAGTACTCGAGCCCTGGGACTCCTCCTGCTACTGCCGCTGCTGTTGGAGTGTGCGTGTGTGCATGTGCGTGTAAATGACTTCCAGTCATAAGGACAGCCTCATGGAATCTTTTTTTTTTTTAAAGATTTATTTATTTTATTTTTATTTATCCCCCCCCCTTGCTGCTTGTGCTGCTGTGTCCATTCGCTGCGTGTATTCTCTGTGTCTGCTTATCTCCCCCTTGCTGTGAGTTCTTGCCGCATCAGCCCACGGCCCGTGTGAGCTGGCCTGCCCTCACAAGGAGGCGCCGGGAAGCGAACCCGGGGCCTCTCATATGGTAAACGGGTGCTCTATCCATTGTGCCACACCCGCTTCCTGCCGTGAGGTTGCTGCATCAGCCCAC
>JAQZBX010013821.1:27248-39523 GCA_029593785.1 Cabassous unicinctus | reverse complement strand
AAAAAAAAAAAAAGACACTTGTGATGACATTGAGGGCTCACCCAGATATTCCAGGATCATCACCTCAAGCTCTTTAATTAAATCACACCTGCAAAGCTCCTTTGGCTATGTGTGGTCGCATTCACAGGGTCCAGGGACCAGGACCTGGGTATCTTTGGGGGCCAGTACTCAGCCTGCCACACCCCTTCACCGGGCCATCCGGACCTTCACTAATGACCTCCTGAGGTCGCTTAAGACGCTGCTCTGCCCTGCCTGCCTCTGGGTCGGGGGCCAAGTGAAATCTGTCTTGAAGAGGACAGCATCCGGAAACACGTGCCCCAGGGCTCGACGGCCTGGAGCAGCGCTGCCCTGGACATTGGAGTGAATCATCAGAATCGTACCAAGCAGGTCCCAGTGCCCCCGTAAGGAACTGTTCCTGCAGGTGAGGAAACTGAGGCTCAGAGAGGTAGAGAGATGTCCCCAGGGTCACACAGCTCAGAAGTGCCAGGACAGGCACAGGTGTCCAGGCTGTCAGATTCCCCCCATCCTGTGGACCGAAGCCTCAAAGCAGGAATGGATGTGCAGTCCTTCAGGAGCCAGGGCCTGTCCCCTTCTCCCCAGCCACCAGGGTTAGGCAGGACCACGGCAGCTCACTCTCTGCCCAGAACCAGGGCGACCTTGGAGCTGCCCTCAGCAGGGCACAGCAGGGGCTCCCAGCAGAGATGCCTGAGCGCGGCCGTGTCAGAAGGCCCGGTGCTTTATTTTCATTACCCAGCACGCCCCGTGGAGGCACCCAGCAGGCTGCCTGGACTCTGCAGAATTTATTTATTTACATGGGAGCTCAGCTCTGACAGCAAGCTAAAGGAATTGGCTCGCTTGGCAACAGCCCCGGGATCCTCGGCAGGGGACATCTCGTAGCAGCCTCAAAGGAACCATCTAGGATTAAGACCATCAAGAAAGTGGATGAGCTGTTCCTCATACGGCATCCCGTTTGGGCATTCTGGCCGGAGCTGGCAGAGTGGTCTGGATGGCCCCTACCTCTTGGGGGAGCAGAACCAGCGGCTGCTTGGCCCCCCTTCTGTGGCTCACCAGTTACTCCAAGACGTGCTTGGGAAATACCAGGTGATGAGATGGGTGTCTGAGGCCCTGTCAAGGTGGGAGTCAAATGTCGTTGTTCTCTCTGCAGTCGACTGCCACATCTCCCTCTGACATCTCAGATCATGGACCAGTTCCTCTGAGCCCTCCTAGAGGGGGCAAGTGCCCACACCATCCCTTTTTCTTGGCTGTGTGTCATCCTTTTAACACCAAAGAGGAAAAAAGTTTTGCATTTGAGGAGCAGCGTGAGAGCCAGGGCTTCAGCAGTTCTAACAAGGCAACCTGTCTCGAATGCAAACAGCAGTTTGTATTCTGCTTGGACCTGTCAGGGGCCAGGCGGTCACCTGTAGGAGAGATCTCAGCATCTGGGGAGCTCGTTCTAATCCCAGCATCGGGAGCAGCCCCAGCCGGTTGCCCTGATCTGGGCGGAAAGCCTGTGGCCGGCAGCTGGGCGGGGACAGGCAGGGACGCTGCTCCCACTAGAATTGCATGTATGAGGCCTCTCGGGCTGCAGAGGTGGGTTTGGGGCTTGGATGGAAAAGCTGCCATTAGAAGGGAAGGTGGAGAGGGAGGCTCTGGTACAGCCTCTGCTGACACTGTCCAAAAAGAAGCTTTTCTGAAACAATGTGATGAAGATGCTGGAGGGGACGGAGAGCTGATCCGAAGGGGGTGGCAGATATGGGTGCCTTTTGGAGTCTGGAGCAGCAAGGCTGGGGAAAACCTGCTCAGATCTGCTTGCTGCAAGCACCACCCAGTCCCCTCCCAGGTCAGATGCATGAAAACCAGTACCTGTGTTGGCAAGGCCAACATTTAAACCATTCCTTTCTGCCCCAAACAGAAACAGCTTCCAGCAGAATCCATCTTAATCCTCCAGCCGTGACTCAGAGGGCACCAGCTCACCTCAGGTGACCACCCTGGAGTCTCAGCTGCTCTCCACTGTGGCAACAGATGTCCTTTTGAAACTGCCCAATTGACTCTTTGCAACCGAGGGTCTCATTTTAAGTACTGGAAATGCATCACCCAAGTGATGCCATTTTGCCCACTCACACACCCAGTCTTCCCATTGTAAACGACAGAACCACTCTCCGCAGCCTTCCTCCAAGGGAAGAAGGATTCCCATCCTTCTCAGAGGGGCCCAAGCCCCCAGGCAGCCGTCAGAAATGGAGGAAGCAGTAATGCTGTCCCTGAGCTCCCCCTGCAAAGGCCACCTTGGCACGGCCCACGCACTGTGCCCACAGGTGCTGCCTGGTTCTGGGGAACCCCCATATCTCCAAGCCACACTCTGCTGCCTCCCCAAGGCCATTTCCTAATCCAAGGATGCTACCTGGGGCTCTGAAGACTCCTGGGGACCTTCTGAAGGAGGCTGGTCTCAGACCAGTTCAGAGGCATAAATAGAGATGGGGCAGGCTGGGAAACAAAAGATGATGGCAGGGAGCAGATGTGGCTCAAGCAGTTGAGCACCTGCTTCTCACATGGGAGGTCCTGGTGCCTCCTAAAGACAAAAAGCAAACAAGTGAACAAACGAAAAAACCAACTCAGGGGAGCCCATGTGGCTCAGTGGTTGAACACTGGCTTCCCACATACGAGGTCCTGGGTTCAATCCCTGGCCCCAGTACCTAAAAAAAAAAGGATGATGGCACCCACAGACCCAGCTACCACAGGCCCTTCCCTGCTGGAGACAAGGAAGGAGTGAAGATTCCTCAGATATCCCCATGCCCTGCCCCCCATTACAGCCAGAGCCCAGGAGTCCTTGGGCAGGGAGCCCGTGAGGAGTGGGACTGGCAGGCAGCTCCTTGGAAGGGACCAGGGCCAAACGGACAGGCGGGCACAATTACTTCGTTAGCAGGAGGCGTCGGGCCATCCTTTGGCGACAGTGAGCAGGAGTGACAAGAAGCACTCGAATCCCATTACGGATTAATCAGCAGATGGGGCTGGCGGGCACCTTGCTGGGCTGCCACGCCGCCACCTCACGGAGTTGCTCCATAGCGCCTGCTGCACCTCCTTTGAAGACACCCCCTCGTCAGTGTTCTGGTGGGGTGGGCAAGTCTGCACACCCTCCAGAAGGAAGAGGCCTGCTAGTTCCCTGACTGGGAGAGGACCCACTGGGGCTCCCGCCCTCCCCAGTGCCTTCAGGGTGGACTGGGTGTAGCCTGGTGCTCTGACCTTTGTCACGCTTGTAGCTTCTCCCCCGTGTGCCAGTCTAAGCCCCACTACATCCTGCAGGGTGGTGGGGTCTCTTCCCTTCTTACAGATGAGGAAGCCAAAGGCCAGAGAAGAAAAAGGATTTGCCCAGGGCCTGTCACACAGCAAGTGAGTGGCAGAGCTGGGATTCAGGGATGTGACTGGCTGCAGAGCCCGGCGCGTCCCTGAAGTGGAGGGTCTCAGGCCCCCTGCTGCCCCTGGCCAGCTGGCCGCCTTCCCCCCAGCCGGCGTCCACTTCCATGGACAGCAGCCGCCGCCACCACCCTAGCTCTCAGTCCTTCAGACAGCAGCTCTGTAACGAGCCAGCGAGAGCAGCCTAGGCTTTAAAAAAAGCCAAAAATGAAATGCCTCCCCACCCCCCACAAGTTAGTCCTTAGGTAAGCAGCTTCCTAAATGTATCTTTCTAATCGCTTGTTAAATTAGATGGTACACCAGAGGTTCTGCCAGGCCCAAGCACAAGTCCAAGCACCCTCTCCTGAGGTGGAACCTCCCTCTCCCCATCTGCTACACGCGTGACCCAATTCCTGGAGGGCTCAGGCCTGAGGTGGGAAGTCACAGTCTCCCAGTCACGGCTGACCCACGGCACTCAGCTGCCCTTCCCTCACTACCTTTCAAGTTTTGTCACTGAAACCCTGTCCCCATTTCTTTTTATAAAAGAAAAAGCAAATGTGGCCCTTTTCTGTGGAATCCGAGCTTCCCTGGGGCTTGGGGGGAGAAGTCCTGCTGGCCAGTCACTGGGGCTAGGGCCTTGCAGTCAGGGCCAGCACAGGACCACACCCCCTCTGGAGCAGCCCCTTCTTGCCTCTCGAGTCCTTCTCAGCCTCAAGGCCAAAAATTCATCCCTGCCATCCCCCTCCCCTTGCAGATGGCAGCTCTCCAGAGTCCTTTCTATGGAGATAAGATGAATCTCTTCTCCCTCTGCCAGAAGATCGAGCAATGTGACTACCCGCCTCTCCCTGGAGAACATTACTCTGAGAAGGTGCGTTTGCTGACTGGCAGTGGCTAAAGTCGGGTCAGGCCTGGGGAGCTCCACGTGGCCAATAGGGGCTCAAGAGGGGCAGCTCTGAAATGCCACAGCTGTGGGGTTGAGCGTGAGTTCACTCAGTGGATAAGGGAAGATTTCTGGGAGAGTGACTCAGAAGCGAAGAGAGTAATTTTATTAGATACCAACCAGTGTGGGCTCCCACTAGCAGCCCGCTGGCACACTGCTGCCAACATGCTTGGCTCCTAACCCAGGACCTCACTGCTGCGGGTCCCAGGGACGGCTCCATGCATTTTAGACACTGTGAACCACCCATGGAGGCAGGAGGTGGCTAGGGCCCCGGCTCGCCCCACACCACCAGCGGCTGCCATTCCCAGTCCCATAACACAAAACCACAGCAAGCACCCTCATCCCCTTACTGTTAACAGAACTAAGTCACATCTTGGGTTTTTCTTTTCAACACTTGATTCAGTGCAGGGGCTCTGGAGACAGACTCTGTCAGGTTTGGCATTGGGCTGTCGTGGTTAGATGTACGTGAGATGATGTGTGAGATGAAGTATTTTCTCGGAAAATAGTGCTAATATTCCGCCTTCATGGATAAACCGGGAGGCTGAAGTGGTTAAGGATGTGTAGTCAGACATAGGTTCACACATGCCCTTCACTGTTCTTGGGCAAGTCAGTTCACCTCTGAGCCTCAGTTTCCTCATCTGTAAAATGGGGTAATACTAGAACCTACCTCACAGCATTGGTGTAGGGATCAAGTACAGTAATGCGTGTGATGTGCTCAGCCCAGCACATACTGAGCCCTTGGTAGCAGCAGCATCTAATGTGGCCTATACTGAACGTAGCACAGGCCTGGTCAGAGTAAATGCCGAGCACCAGCTCTCCTCAATATTTCTGCTTAAAGCCAATGCTAGTATAAAGGGGAGTCGGAGACCTTCCTGAGTCTGCCCTGCAGGACCATAGGTCATTGCCTCAGGACAGATAACAACAGCTCACATTTAACTGGAGTTACAGTGTTGAATCCTCACATCACCCATTTTACCAGTGAGAAAGCTGAGATCTGACAGGTTAAGTTGCTTGCGGTCACATAACTTTTAACTGGTGAAGGCAGACTTGGAACCCAGATGACCGGTCTGAGCCTGCACAATGCACCTAACCACTGTGCCATGCCGTTTCTCAATGGCACATCTCTTTGGCAGCCAATCATCCAGTTGGAGTGAGGCGCTGTCTAGCTCGCTAGAATCACAGTCCTGAGGCCCTGAGGCTTTGGAAGGACTGGCCCCTGCCCACTGGGAGCCTGGGCCTTTGCAGGCCAAGGTGCAGAGATCAGAGTCCTGATGCACTCCCACCCTGTGTCCAGGCAGGCCCAGCCAACCGAGGCCACCGTGGTCATCAGCGACCCTTCTCGCAACAGCCTTTGTGGTTAATACCATGCTCACTGGCTTTGCAGGCTCCCAGAGGACAGAAAGTTAGGGTCGGGAGCACCTTCCTCAGCCCTGGCTTCTGTTTCAATGGCCTGCAAAATTCTTAAACATCCCTATGAAGGAAGGACGTAACATGCTGGAGAAGTGTAAGCTGGCAGGAAAGGAAAAACTAGTTTGATTTCTTTATGAAGGAGTTAATAGTTGTGTTTGGTTTTTCTTTCCTCTTTTGTTTAAATTTTCACCTCTGTACTATACTTACACTTAGAAGCAACAAGCTTGGAGCCATGCAATGAAGAGCAATCACAACCTCTCTGCGCCTCAGAGAAAATGGGTGCTGTAACCTCTGCCTCAGTTATGAGGCTCAAATGAACGAAACCATGGGAAGGCCTGTTCTCTTCTCTCCTGAATCAGTCCTTGGTCTCCATAAGCTACTGCTCCCCAGAGCACCTGGTTCTCACCAGGTGCTACATTTTCTAGGGCCAGGCCGGTGGTTCTGTGCACAAGGTGCTGCTTAATGCTCAATTTCTGAAAATTTCAAATATGCACCTATTGCCAACTGCGTGGTCTGCTCATAAGTGAGCAATTCAGGCCACATCGATATCACCTTAACCTGGTTTTCTTGGTTATTTAACTTGTCAGAGGCCAACAGCTACCTACGTTCCTCTGAATATTATGAGTTTCAGAAAAGGATCCTCTCACCTATAGGCGACCTCAGACTCCAGGAGTTTCCATGCAGGCTGCCGGCTCAGCTGTCCTCTCTTTCGGGGATTCCCAGTGTTTATAAAGCAGTTAGCAAATCCCAGATTTTGCAGGAAAGGCATGGGCCCAGGCTCACTAAGCCTCAAACATCTCCTTGGGGAACCTGTACTGTAGCCCTGGGCCACCAGAATGACCCTTCACGCCTCCCCAGAATCCCACAGCCAACAGAGCCCATTTGAGTCCCCCTCCTATTCAAGACCTCCCCTCTCGGGTGTCCAGTGACCCTGGACCCTGACCCCTGACCCCTGACCCTCAGGGCCAGCCAGCCCCTCCAGCAGCAAGTATTTAAAAAGGTGAGTCTAGAGATGGAAGTAAAGATGTAGTTTTTAAGGTCATTATTTTAATTACCATTAAAATAATTGACACTCTGGCTATCTGAAGAATGTGAAGCGATGAGAGGCTCAAGGCACCCCCTCCCCCACCACAAGGCAGAGCGGCCTTAGGTGTCTGTATAATTAAAAGCTCCATCTTTCATGATCACAATAAAGAGGCCAGGGGGTGGGCAGACTGCAGCCCTGCTGCATGGTAATGCATTTATTATGATCAATAAGCCTTTTCCTTGAGTTTTGTCCTCTGGTTTTGACACCTGAATGACTGACAGCGCACCCACCCACACACACACACACACACACAGGAACAGATTTGCCCAGTGGTGTGGTGGACAGTTCAAAGCTCAAAATTCTTGGGAGTTTTCAGAAAAGAGTGGGGCCAGACAGGCTGGAGACTGTCCTGGCTATCCCTTGGTAGCTGTGCAACTGCACCTATCACTTACCTTCTCAAATCATCACCTAGTTGCTGTGAGGATTAAATGGGTTAATGCAGGTCAAAGTGCTAAGTGCAGAGCCTCAACAAGGCTGCCTTCTTCAGAATAACGCATAGTCTCTCCCTTGTAGTTACGAGAACTCGTCAGTATGTGTATCTACCCTGACCCGGACCAGAGGCCTGACATCGGATATGTGCACCAAGTTGCCAAACAGATGCACGTCTGGACTTCAAGCACCTGAGTTTGGATGCATTGTGCCTTATAAAAAGCCAGCTCCACTTTGCCTTGAGTCTTCCTCTCTCAGAAGCGGCCACCTGGTGTCGTGTCCCAGAACAACTAAGACAAGGTCCAGCAGGTTCCCCTAAGGGGTCAAGCTTTAATGCTGAAGGCAGAACATCTGGGGGGTAAGGGCACGGAGCACATGTTACTGATGGTCAAATTCAAAAGTCCTTTCTTTAAACTTTTGTGAACAACCGAGGCTGGATTGTTAGGGTGGGTGGGTGGCTCAGCGAGCCACTGAAGGACCCCTTGTATCTGGATTGTAATGTGAATCCTTAGGCTAATTCCTTCAGTGACTTGTCAACACGTATACTAACAGAATTGCAGGAGGCCGATCTGTGTAGGAAGCCTTTGAAATGGTTAGTAGCAAGTTTAGTTCTTAGTATCTTTTCAATCAAGCTGCGTGCTTAATTTACTGTTGTAAAGGGATAAAGTGGGGGGGGGGGGATTTTTTTTAGAGTGGAGATTTTATTACTATTTTTCTCTCCATTGTAACTTGAATGACGACGAGAATCCAGCATCTGACACAGAGCTTCTGAAGGCAAATGGTATTTGAAAGCCACGAGGGTTATCCTAGCAGTTGGATTCAGCCACCTCCTACTGAACCCCTGCTGTGGACACCAGGCACTTCCTCATCTGCTTGATTCCATTATCAGTGTTAAACCGTTTTCCTCAGTGGGAAGGAAGCATGGGACACAAAAAATACAAGGCCTTTACCCTCAGGCTGTCCTCCATACAAATTCTGGTTCTGTAACTTCTCCACATGACCTTGGGCAAGTTTCTTAACCTTTCTGGGCCTTAGTTTCCTCATCTGTAAAATGGGACTATTAATACCTCCCCCTTCAATGTTGCTGACAGAATTTGAAAAAAAATATATATGCAAGTCATTGAAGTTCAGTGTAGTTCACCCCCTCACCAAACTGAAGTCCATGGACTCTGTAAGTCAAGAATTAATGTACAATTGTTTATGTGTAGGAAATCAGAGATGTGTTTTTATTTCTTGCTCCCAAGTAGGATTAACTGTGAAGACTAATTTATAAATGTGAACTTAAGGAAAACTCAAGCTCTGAAGGAAATGGTTTGAATTTTGTTTTTATACTCAAATTACTCCTCAAATGGTGTAAGTTGTCTTCCACTGACTTGGTGACAGTCCAGCCCTCCAGGCTTCTGGTGTGTGGCCAGGTGTTTCCTGACACTCACCTGGCCGACTCCGGCACACTCACTGACCAGGCCTCATGGGGATAAAGGAGTAGGGGCTGGGACACTGCTCTGTTTCCATATGTGAACTCTGTTCTACTGGATCACTGTAGGTTTTGAGAGATTTTCTTCAGATACAAACCTTTGCTTTGTACTTGTTCTCCATGTTTGAAATAAAATGGGGGTAAGAGGTGTTACTTTTGTGAATGAGTATCCTTCATGGATAATTTGTCAACAGTTTCATATACTGTCCTTCTAAAGCAGTAGTGTCAGCAGCAGTTTCATGAGGAACCTTTCAAAATCCCCAGCCTCAAACATTCTGAGTAATCCTGGAATTTTTTTTAAGCTCCCCAGATAATTTTGATAATCATCAGCCAAGCTGCTGCCCTAAATAATTCCATTGTTCTGCCCACACCACTCCTGCCAGTTATAACAAGGGAAACTGGCCTAAGAATGGTTTCGCTCAGACAGTGATGCTGGACGTCATTCTTACGTCCCCCCACAATGCTCCCCCCAGGGTACAGTCAAGTCCCTGTCTTCCTGCCTAGCACTTACCACTCAAAAGTGTTTCGGAGCCCAAACAGATTTTCAGCAAATATTATGCTTAAAGCCTCAAGAGCCCCTCTTGTGTCTCTTCTTGGCAGAGTCAGCCTCAGAACACAGAAGAACCTGCATTCTGTACTCCATCCACTTTCAACACCATGAGAACAATTCTACCTAACCAGCAGGGGGACCCTCTGGAGCCATGCAATTTTAACCATTCACCAGACATGAATGAGTATTTGTGAAATGACCATGTCCCAATCATTACAAAACAGTAAACCCAAAAGCACTCCTTTTGATTTCTGTGAAACTAGACAAAGTGGAGTTCACCCAGTTTCACGCAGCTATGGCAAAGAAAACTGTCCACACACCCCAACCCCCTTTTCTTGGTACTTAGAATTAATTTGAACTCTATGAATCAAACTGGGACATGCATCTTTGTC
The DNA here is from genome assembly GCA_029593785.1 of Cabassous unicinctus. Classification (NCBI taxonomy): domain Eukaryota; kingdom Metazoa; phylum Chordata; class Mammalia; order Cingulata; family Chlamyphoridae; genus Cabassous; species Cabassous unicinctus. The sequence goes on along the minus strand of JAQZBX010013821.1, from coordinate 29,854 downwards.
TATTTCTTTTTCTTTCTTACTTGGCTGCTAGGGTAAATGGCGTGCTGCACCCATCCTAAAAACAAAAACAAAACAAAAAAACTCTAGGGCCAACATGAACAAAGAGAAAGTAAATGAGTACCAGAGACAGGTACAAACGTCCACGTGAAGAATCAGAGTACCCTAATCTGACTTCTTGAGGCATCATCTATTTTCAGGAAGCGTTATATTGCTCTTACACCCAGCACAACCCAGAACGGCACTCAGGGAGGAATTACCATCCTGAAAGCGAGGTCAGATCGATGGGCCTCAGCAGCCAGAAAACCCACAAAGCCCCCAGACTTCAGCCACCCAATATGGTTTTCATTTTTTTATTGAGTTTCACTCGGCAAGCACTGGCTGAATGAATGTCTTACAGAGGGGGCCTCCCATACCCCAGTCTTCTAGAGCGATAGCCACCACCCACTGGCACCATTCAGGAAGTGTCCATTGTTTGGACTGTTTCTTCCAGCACCTCAATTTCCAGAGTAGTGACTTTTTCAGTGAGGACTGCAGTGGTGCCTTTCTCACAACTGTAGCGGCCAAACCTGGGGAGAGAAAATAAAAAGTACAGGGTTAGGATTCCCTCCAAGGTGCCCCACTGAGGGCTAAAGAGAGTGAAAAATATTCAGGCAAGGCAGCGAGCAGGCCCGGCCTGGAATCCTGGCGCTCCTAATTCCCAGCTCTGTGACCATGGGGGTTGCAGGGATTCACCTTCCCCAAGGCTCACTTTCATCATCTTTCAAGTGTTGCAAAATGGGGACCCCTGGTAGATATAATGCACATTAAAAGAGACAATATGGAGAGAGCACCTGGCACTTGGGCACTCAAATTTCCTTCCCTACCTCACATTCCCAGTAGATGCTGAAAAATATTTGGTCATTTGACTCCCAAGTTTCAAGCACTTTTCAGTAACCAACAGGGAGTAAATCATTTATGTGTGTGATCACTCTTTTCTTGTGTAGCAACAAGGATGACTTAACTATTACCTTAAACATTTAAAAATATTGGAAAGCATGAACAGTAAAAAAAAAGATCTGCAGCCAAACTGTGGGCTTGTCACTTCAGATCACACTGAAAAGAGGAGAGTGAATTGTCCCAGCAGGGACAAGGTGGCTCACACCAGGACACACCAACACCTTTTCTTACAGCAAATCTGAAAGTGGTCCCTCCGAGCACAAGGCAGTCTGTAAGATACATATTTGAACTGTTAATTCTCACACTGGGGCCAGGAATTATGATACTGTCAAACAGCAACACTAACCCAACTGTTCCTCTGGTCTGTCCCCAGCTGGGACATTCTTTCTGTCAACCTGGCATGCTTAGTATGTTCTAACAGAAGGCGGCTAGCTGTGCCATGGCCATGTGCTCCTCAAAACCCATCCTCTCAAATGAGCACTTGGGCTCAAAGAGGGAGCAAGAAGCAGAAAAAAGAGAGGGAGACTGGAAGAGTTCTGCATCAAATTCAGGAGCTCAGGCTGCAAAAATGACTTGCCTTTATTTCTGCAAAACCTTCCAATCCCACCACATTCTCTTTAAGAATCCAAGCAGCAGCATTTTAAAAAATATGCCCCAACTCCCTCCCCTTCTTGGTTTGAAGATGTCTCTCATTCCCCACCAGACTGGAAACTTGGCCAGATGGTTGGTCTTGGAGCCAGAGTCCTAAGTGGCTCCCGTATGCCTGACTCATCTGAGCCACACCTCAATGTCTTCGGGAGGCTTGGACAACAAAAGCCTCTTCACCATCCTGCGTTACAGCTCCAGGTTCTGCAGGGACGGCTTCTACCTTAAGTAACATGGATTGCAAAACAGGGCTGCGGAGGGCTGAAAGCCAGGAGGCAACAGGGATTTTTAAGGTAAGGTCCAGACTGGTGTCTGTCCCCATCCTGACTGTCCAGTCTGGGAAGGGGTCCCGCCAATCTACGCAGTGCCCCAATCAGTCACTGGCAGAAAAGATGACAGTAAGATCCGAGAGAACGTGGACAGTGTTGGGGCAGTACCCTCTACCCAGGACACTGAGGGGGGAGCAGCTCCATGCAGAGACAGGGACCTGCACACCCACCACGTGCCCAGCACCTTCACATCACCTCACTGAATCTTCACAACTAGCTGATGGGGTTGTTTTATTTTTGTCTTGTGTGTTTGCAATCTCCTTTACAGATAAGTAACCTACATCCCAATGAAATAAGATATGCTGTTGCTGTACTCCCTTCTGGACAAGGATACCTGGCTGAGCACAGGGTCCTTATGCAACAACAAATATCACTGTTTAGGGAGGCGGGTGTGGCTCAATCGATAGAGCTCCCGTTTACCATATGGGAGGCCTTCCTGGGGCCTCCTTGTGAGGGCAGGCCGGCCTGCGCGGTGGGCTGATGCAGCAAGACCTCACAGCAGGAGGCGGGTGTGGCTCAATCAATGGAGCCCCCGTTTACCATGTGGGAGGCCCCGGGTTCGCTTCCCGGGGCCTCCTTGTGAGGGCAGGATGGCCCGCGCGGCACGGTGGGCTGATACAACAGGACCTCACAGCAGGGGAGAGATAAGCAGACACAGAGAAGACATACAGCGAATGGACACAGCAAACACAAGCA
>JAQZBX010013821.1:0-18747 GCA_029593785.1 Cabassous unicinctus | reverse complement strand
AATGAATACCACGATAATTTATTGCATACATTCGTAAGTGAAGGAAATACTAGATTTCAGTTAGAGGTCAGAGAAAATAAAGATAATAAGTTGATTTTTTTTTCAATTCAAGCTCATGGACCCCCTGAAATCTTTCCACGGACCCCCAAGGGGTCTGTGGACCCCTGGTTAAGAACCCCTGTTCTAGATGGTACTGCCATTTTATTCCTCTGAAACTTTTTTTTTTTTGGTAGAAGATCTGGGCGACGGAGATATAATGGAGAGAAAACCTGCTGTGGGCAAAGAAGTGACTGAAGGGGTTTTAAGCATGGATAGAAAGGGGTGTTCACTTTCAAGGAACTGTCAATCAGGTCACTGGTCCTGTCCCAGATCACCGAGTGCTGCAAAAGCCTGATGACAACTTCTGGCTAGGAGAGGAGATGCCAGAAGCCGCACAAACACAATGAGCCAGGAAAGTCTGTCAAAAAATAAGCAAAGTCCTAGGAGAGGTGGGTCACTACAGAACACAGTATTTAACATTCTCTGAGCCACAGGGTACCCATCAGAAGAGTGGGGTTCATGCCTCTGTCCAAGGGCTACTGTGGTAATAAGGGGATAGGATTGTTCCCAAAAGAAATGGAACTGTTAGCAAGTTCTAGGGTAGAAGGAAAGAGGTAAGTGTGAGAAAGAACTAACACTGGGCACCCACCCCATATCCCTGGGTTTGAGCCAAACACTTGTATTATTTAATCCTCACAATTACTGCTTGAGGTGGGGCCCTTTATTCCTGTTATACAGGTAAGGAAACCGAGGCTCTCAGGAAGGTTGGATGATGCACCCAAAGGCACACAGCTGTGCAGATGTGGGAGAGCCAGGGATTTGTGCCAAGTCAGTGCCTGGCATCACCAAAGCCTACGTCTTCCTAACCCACCATTAGGAAAACTGGTGGCAGGCAAGTGGTTTTGCTGGATTCTGTGAAAGCAAGAGGAAGAAACAATACTTAGGCTTCCAGAGGGAAAAGGACCAAGAGAGAAAAGAACAGACTGCTTTCCACAAGAAGAAGAAACCCATGTTCATAGCATATGTGTATACAAATATATATTTCCAAGACTGCATTAAATCAAATGTAATCAGAGGAAAAAACAAGGCTTTAAAGAGAGAGAAGTAGGCTCAACAATCCTCAAAATGAAAACCAAGATACTAATAAAATCAGATACTAATAAAATCTTAATATTTCTCTCTCCACAAAACAAAACAATGCGGTCAATAACAACTGGCAATAAATCACTAGAGACAATGAAAGGGCTATCCACCTGAAAAGAGAGGGGGAACGAATGAAATAAATTTGTTCCTTGGGCCACAACAAAAATAAAAAAGAAGCCAGCACTAGAATTTCCCAGGATAAGGAGATGAAATGATGGCAGAAAATTCAGTGCTATTAGAAGTGGAGATTGAAACCAGGTTCTGAGCCAAGTAGAAGAGCCATGTCCCCATCGAGCCTGCCTGCCTCCTAAAACCACTGCCCAGCTGCAGGGAGTATGTAGGAAGGAAACTGTGGGGGGGCTGTATCATATTGTAGGCGCCTGCTCCTACAGGCTAGGAAGGACAGGAAGGAGCTCCAAGGAAGTACAAAGCACCCTTGTTCTAGAAAGTTTAAAAATGACCACAAATTAAGCATATTTCAAATGATGCAAATGCTCTGAAAGAAATGTATAGGCCAGTCAATCCAAGCATTTACTAATGCCCTGATGCCAATGCTCTCTGCACACACTGTGCCAAACACTAGGAATAAGTCTGATCAGACACAGACCCTGCTCATGAGTGTAGTGTCCAGAGGCAGAAGTAAGTAGAAAATTCCACTACAATACAGTAGAAGCTATTAAGAGACAGGTCTGCCAAAGGAACAACAGGCAAACAGAGGTTTCATGGGGCACAGGCCATGCTGACTGAAATACAAGTAGATGGCAGCCAAGCCAAGGGGTAGTGATAGCAGGAGTAAAGCTATGCAAATGGGAAGGAGAAAGGTGTGGTCAGGTAGATAGTTCAGTGTGGCTGCAGCACAAATCATGACACAGTGAGTGGGCTAAGAGGAGGCTCGTGATGCATGCAGGGGCTGAATACCAGAGAACCTCGTGGCCCACACAGAAGAACCAGCCCCCCTTCAAGCTAGGCTGAGAGAAGCTGTGGAAAATTTTAAGCTGGGAATGACAAAGTTAGATTTGTGCTTTTAGACAATGCAACCTGGAAGCAGTGGAGGAGGAAAGGCCAAAGGCCTCTGTGATGACAGTATGCCCAATGTGACATGATGGTAGGGCAGCAGGGACGGGGAGGAGAGGGCAGACTGGGAGGAGGACCATCAATAGGAGTGGGAGACCAGACATGAGACAGGAAAAAGAAGCAGTCAGGTGGGAGAAGCAAAGAAGGCCACACGGACTTCTATAGGGTCAGTCCTCGGTGCAGACCATGCCTCAGAAAAAAACCCAGCCTTCACAGAAAGGGCTTTTATAACTTCCTTGCAGCTAGTTCTCTGGTGGGTGGATGAGAAGACAACAATTAACATAATTACATTTTCTAGACACTGGTAATCCTCTGCGGAAGGCACCCTAAAGGGTGTCACCCAAAAGGGGCAAAATAAAAGGTAGAGCCAGTGGAAGTCTGCTAAGGTTTCTAGGAAAAAATACCTTCACTGAACGAACTTTTAAGTGCCATTTTATCAGTGGCAGGGGCTCTCAAAACAGACCTCTCTGGCATGGTAAACAGAGGTTAACAGTGGGAAACAAAGTGCTGAAAGAAGGTAAAGGGAGAAGCCCTAAGGAAAAAGTATGGTCATGAGGGGCTGGCCATGTGCAAGGTAAAGTTATGAGGAAATAGAAGCGGACCAAAGCAAAGCAGACAATCAAAGAGCAGTTGAATAGGGGGAGGGGGGAAGAGGGGATACCCAATCATCAGGAGCTACTAACTCAGCTGCTTCTCTGTGACACCACTGGATGAAATATATACAGACTTGCAATAAACTCTTGGTTACTTAAGGTTTAAAAGGGAGTGGGTTATAAAGGGGCACAAGGAAACTTCTGTGGCTGATGGATATAATCCCTACCTTGATCGTAGTGATGGAGGAATGGGAGGAGAGGCAGAGGCAAAGAATTTAAGAGACTGAAGATCCAGGTGTGAATCCAATTCTGTTACTTACTAGCTATGTGACCCTGGTGGTAAAGTCACTCAACATTTTTAAATCCCAATTTCCTCATTTGCAAAAGGGGCCTAAAACCACCTAGCACCCAGGGAGGTCATGAGGAGAAACCGCTGGCACAGCACCTGGTATGCAGGACGCCATGCTAACTGGATCTGATTCCACCCCTTCCTCTCATGCTACACAGTTATCAAGGCAAAAGCTTAACTCTTTCAGAACTACTAATGCAATGGTAGTAGCTCCATCGTTTTTTTCAACTCCCAGTTGAAAGCAAATCAATTATGTAAGTAGCCATTACACTGCAAACAAAATTCAATATGCTGCCACAAAACCCTTTATTCATGTGGGCATCTTCCAAACAGAATTTATATTATCGTATCAGTATGAAGTGTACTATGCAGCACATTTTCATTTAATGCATTTCATTAGAAACTGTATTCTAAAAGAAGGCAGAAAGAGAACTCCCACATTTATTGCATGTAGACACTGTGCCAAGTACATTATTCCACTTACCAATCTTTGAAACGACCCTTTAATGTGGTTACTACTCTTATCCCCATTTTACAAATCCAGGAAACCCAGGCTGAGAGAGAGGGAAAATGACTAACCCAAAGGCACACAGCCAACAAACGGAAGGTCTGAGATTCCACTGTTTTGTCTGACTGATTCCAAAGCCCAAGATTTGGCCCCTCCAACACAACAGAACCTCCAAACAATTAGTCTCCAAAATTACTAATGATGCTTGTCTAGTCCTTAATTAGATGTTAACTGATAAATCACTCATGGGTCTATCTTTTTAAAGCAGCTCGCCCCTAACCTTCCTCACAGTTGCAAAACATATTGCTTCAATAATGTCACACTAACATTCTGCATCATTCATCTGGCTTGTTACATTTGGTAAAATTAAGAAACCCTGATGCATTTCTCTAATACCGAATCTACACTCCTCAAATCCCAAAGCAAATCCCTATCAAATCCACTGCAGCAGTACTACATTCACATGTTTACATTTTCCTGAATTATATGTATAAACCTATGCACAAACAAAATGAGTGAACTTGTTTTCTGACCACTTGGTATGTCAATAAAAAGATACCATTTATAACTTAATTTTCCCATCAGGCCATTTGTTGATTGTAAATCTTAACTAAAACTGACCAAGAAAAGGCAAACGCACTTTTAATTTTCTTTACAACTTTCAGGGGAAGAGGTAATTAAAGGATAAGAGAGCAAACTCTTATTAAATAAGCCTGCCTAGCAATTTACACACATGGCCCTCCAAACAATCCCTTGAACTACTTACTGACTTAAGCCCCATTTTGCAAGTGAGTTTTATCTTTTATAAACTGAGGCTACAGAGGTTGCACATGAGGCAAAAATCAATCTTCAAACCCAAACTCCTTCAAAATCTATGCATGCACTTTCCATCATGCTCCTGTCTTTACTACTGTCTCACCCTGTTTCAATTTCTCTGTGTTAAAAGAAGCCAATGTATTTGTCAAGGAATCAGAGTTAATGAGTCCCAAAGCAATAATAAAAAATAAATAAAAGAAACAAAGTTAATGAGTCCTTAAATCTTTTTAATATTTTGATATCACTGCAGTGAATGTTACCCCTTCTGATTTTAGAAAAACTATATTCCAACATCATGACAGGGTGACAACTACGAGTGCGACTGCATTCTACAAATACAATGTTCTTTGCAAATCTTTTTAAAAAGCTGTACTACTAGTTGGAATTTTAAAATATCTCCTCAGTACAACTTCATATCATTTTTTTATTTTTGTTTTTGCACAACTTCAGGGTTAGGGGAGAGTGGTATAAATTACCTCACATAAACCCACGAGTAACATTATTTGTTAAGGTTAAAACTTTCACTACCTTCCTGAGGTATGCTGCTGGGGTCTCATTACAGCAGGTAATCTCACATTCCGCCATGCACAACACACTAAGTACCAGCATCTCCCAATTACATTGCAACATAAATCTCAAAGGACATGAGAAAAGTCTACACAGCCCCTGCACCCACTGCCGAAATACAACCACCTCTAATAGAACGTGGCAGCTTTCTAAACTAAATATTCACACACAGGGACAGGGATGCTAAGCTCCAGTCTTATCTCGAACTGAAGAGCACATGCTAATTAAAAGGCCACACTGACTCAGGAAATGACCACCCAGACAACTTTAGACACTGTCTGGAGTTTAATTTTCCTATTTCCAAATATGTTTCAGCTGTCCAAACTTCCAGGCTTACACAACTGAGAGCGAGCCCATGCCTTTGTACTTGATCCCTCGTCTGGAATAGTCTTCTCTCCTTCTCTTTGGCCTCCACCCTTCCCCAAGACCCAAGACAAAAAAAGAATCAGGAGTCACTTGCTCTTCAAGGCCGTCTTAAAATCCCCCAGAGAGATTCCATCAATTCCTCATCTGCATTAACCTCTGTGTCGCCCTTATATACATTCTCATACTTTTCACACTGTACTTTTAGTAGTTGTTTGAGGGCCTGTCCACTCCACTAGGTCATAAATGTCTCTAAGAAAGGGACTGTTCTTATTCCTATGGACATAACCAGGCACAGAGCTTGGCACACAATTGGAGATCATTAAAACTCAGGTGAATGGGACACAAGCCTACTCCACGTCTCTGAACAACCACAACCAAGAGCTTCCAAAGGCCTTAATGGAGACTCCAAAGCCAATACAGATGTTCTGCTGGTGCTGAGGGACCACAAAACTTCTTCTGCCTATGCCCTTCTGCCTTTGCCAATTTTGATGTTTCTTAGGAAAGAGCAACACCCCACCCCCCCACCTGCTTTTTTTTAAGACTCCACAGTAGCAGAAGGTATCCAGCGCGTATTCATTTGCTTCATACTCATTTGGCTATTTTTGGAACTGTTTTTACTTCCTCTAGCAAAATGTAGACTTGATATAGGCTGTCAGGCAAAAAAAAAAAAAAAGTGTCATAATAGTAGTAATGGCTTTGAAATATCTCATTTAAGCCAACTTTATGCTCATCCTTTCTTAAGAATTGCCAATCCCTTCAAATATTGGCAGTTCCATTTATTCAGATCTTCCGATATATAAAATTTGCTGACTTTTCCCCCTTTGAGTTGATACAGATATATGAAAACTGTGAAGCTTTTTTTGGCTGCAATCAAAACTTCTCTGCCTGTGCAAATTATAGGGACATTTAAAAATTACCATATGTTTTAGATCAGAAGGCGATGGTAGCACAACTTCGAGAATGTAATTAACAGCACTGAATTATATATTTGGATATAGTTTAAAGGGGAAAATTTTAGAGTTGTATATGTTAGAAGAATAAAAAAAATTTTAAAAACCATAGGACTGTACAACACAGTGAATCCAAATGTAATCCTAATGGACTATAGTTAATAGCACAATCATAAAAACGTTCTTCCATCAATCATAACAAATGTACCACACGAATGCAAGGTGTTAATAACAGGAAGATATATAGGAACTGTATTTTAGGCATGATTTTTCTGTGAACCTACAACTTCTCTTAAAAAAAAAAAAAAAAAGTACAGCAGCAATTAAAACTTTCCAGCCAGTGAAAGCGGACAACTCACTGAATTACAGTTCAAGCCCTCAAATTCCCCTACTCTTGTGAGAAGTGGTCCCATTTAACATTCAAATGCCCTGTGTTACCATTTTTATTTTATGTTAATTTTCAAGTACAATGTAAAGCTACACAAGTAACACATTTAAATACTTAGTCCCAAATGTTATTTTAAACTTAATTTTTCCACAGAGCTATTTTATTTTAAAAAAGAAGAAACTTTCCTAAAATTTCTAATCACACTTCAGTGTGTATTAGCAAATGTGTAATGTCTGGCTGCTTTGCTCACCCACATGCCCACCACCTCCCCCGTTCTGACATCACACACCACACAAGTATAATAAACCATGTTAATATTTCATACCACTGTGAAATATGCTGGAGTATCAATTCAACATCTGCTGTCTTTAGGGTCCAGGAGTCCCACAGAGACACTTTCAATTTGTAATTGAGTTCTATGCTGAATTAATCAGCAGTTTATCTTTTTTACTAAAATAACGTCTTCACCACTAACCCAGATTTACATTAACAATTTATGCCAAATTACCTGCCAAGGCAAAACTTATAAGATTCTAAGCTACCACCCAGTAACACTCAGTCCTATATTTCATTTCTTATACTTCTCTAACCTATATACAAGAAAAGTAAAAATCCATTGTTCAGAAGCTAGCAAGTCTCTTAACTACAGATGACCTCTTGGACTTGTGTAACACAATCTTACTTTTGACAGTGAAATTCATGGGCATTTTCCCCTCTTCCCTGGAAAGCCACTGTAGAATAAAATCAGTGACTAATAAAAAGAGCTTCTTTTATGTCTTTTCCGAAGGAGCTATGACATTCCAAATCTTGATTTGGCTTGAGTAACAGAAAAAAGACAACCTAGATGTAGGGTGCATTTTTAGTGCCTTAAATTTCTACCTTTGACCCAAGTTAGCAAAGGAATTCAATTTGATAAGAAATGGGTAAGGAAGTCCATTCATCTTTGAAATCACGGTGCAGATTATTTTATTAGCAATAATGTTTACCTTTAAATTCCACCTTTACAGTTGAAAGTCACAAAACATTTACTCGATTCAGCATTGGTCACAAAGAAGTTACATTTTGCCTGCTGGATCTTTGCCACCAGTACAGCAAGCAATGTACTTTGTGAAATATTTCTCCAATATGGTATAATTTTCCCTACATTTCAGTTATTGGAAATATGTAAACCAAAAATATTTCAAATGAACACCTACTCCAAAAAAATGCATCATAAATAATTACCCATTACAGAGTAAAATTTATCCCTTCTTTTCAATCTAATTTTCCAATAGATGTATAAGGAATTTCCACTGTCATGGAGAATGGCCTCTTTCCATACTGCCCCTGGATTATAGTACCAAATGTAATAGCTCGCATTTAGTTGGTACCCAATAAATATGTGCTGATTGATTATATGAGAAAATTAAATTCAGTGTTTACATAGCAGGGCAGAAGACATGGAAAGATTTTTGCAAAGACATATCTTTGGCAGAAAAATTCAACAAAGAATTCTCAAAGTCAGTAACTATTCCAGTATACCATTTGTAGATATCCTTTCATTACTCCTCAAAGAACTGGAAATAGGGACCTTCAAGACTTATAAAGGCATGAAAAGATGCTCAACATCATTAGCCATTAGGAAAATGCAAATCAAAACCCAAGATACCGCTTCATACCCACTAGAATGGCTATTATTTAATTAAAACAAAAACAAAGTAAGTGTTGGTGGGAAGGTAAAATGGTGCAGCTACACTGCAGAACAGTTTAGCAGTTCCTCAGAAAGTTAAATACAGAACTACCATATGACCAGGCAATCCCACTTATGGGAATACACCCAAAAGACTTGAAAGCAGATATTTGTACACAATAGCCAAAAGGTAGAAGCCACTCAAGTGTCCACCAACAAGTGACTAAACAAAATGTGGTATATACATACAGTGGACTATTATTCAGCCATAAATGCTACAACATGGATGAACCTTGAAGACATCATGTTGAGTGAAATAAGCCAAACATAAAAGGGCAAATATCAAATAATTTCACTTATATGAAATATCTAGAATATGCAAATTCATAGAGACAGAAAGTAGGTAGATTGCAGGTTACCAGAGGTGAGTCTGGCAAGGAGAGTAAGAGTTAATGCTTATTAGGTACAGAGTGTCTATTTGGTGTGATGGTACCCCAACACATTGTGAATGTAATTAATACCACTGAAATGTACCTGAAAGTGATTAAAATGGAAATTGTATGTCTTATGTATGTTGGAGAAGGAGGAGGAGAGGAAGGAGGGGGAGGGGGGAAGAGGAGGAGAGTCTCCCCAGATCACCAGGATTTCACGTATTAACCGAATGATGCCCTAGACATCCCTCCCGTTCCTCCTAGGACCATCTACTTCATCTCCTGATGAGTTTATGATATGGCGCTCCACCTAGGATGTAATCTCCCTGAGAACAGGGCCTCTGGCTGGGGGTCTTTCTAACTCCATCCCCACCCCATGCATAGCACATAAAAGGTACTCAATAAATCATGCTGATCCAAATGTTTAGAAACCTACAAAGGATCACTTTCCTATGATTTGTGGATTCTTGAATTCCAGAGTCTTGGCCCTAAGAGGAATCCATTCCCAGCTCACTGGAAATGTTGGTGAATGTAAGTTTCCTTCTTAGCCTCCTCCCATTAACCCCCTTCTAATTTCCTGAGACTAAATGGGAAGAATAAGACACACTTTCTAAAATTTCCTTCATTGCTTGCCCAAAACATCCCACCTTCAACTTCAACTTTTATCAAAGGCAGAACATGATGGCAGGGTAGAAATGAAAACCAGCCACCAAAATTAAATGGGGCTCTGGAGATACAGAGACAAGGAAGACAAAGACTCTAAACAGACACTTAAGTGGCCATTTCTAATTCAAGGAAAACTAATGAATGCTAGAAAATTGTTGGAAGAGAAGCAATTACTTTTGAAACACCAAACTTTGTGGGGTAGAAAGCAAAGTCCTGCTCTTGAACCATCAGGTGAAGGAGCAAAGAACACTTCTCTCTGCCCTACAAAACACCACAAAATGAAAATCTGAGCAAGAAGACCCAAAGGAGTAACCTTAAACAAGAAGTTCCTTTTGCCTCCCCAAAGTTGACCCATCAGTGGGCTCAAACTCAGGAGACCAAACTCACTTTTTAGAAGGGGAACAACTCAAAATATTTGATGCCAGTGGGAAGCATTAACCATCAACAGTATCTCATTATCATCCATTCTAAAGGTTTAGTGGGTAATTCTCCAAATCACCCACTGAATCATAAATGCCAACTTCAATATCTGTCCATTTCCAAAATTAGCTTGTCAACTCCACTGGGAATCACTACTAAGAATGATTCCATGAGGCCCCAGGGATTGTATCTTTGGGTCCTGACATTGAAAAATCTTATTTTTACATTAAATACAGCCAGAGAAAAAAATATTGGGTAAAATTAATATATCTCTTGATCTATTAAAGACACAATTAACTAGGCCTAATGCTTTTCTTACGGAAAGCCAATATGCAAGGATTATGAACAAAAGCAAATGACAGGGGAAGCGGTTGTGGTTCAAGTGAGTGAGCTCCCGCCTACCACATGGAAGGTCCCGGGTTCGGTTGCCAATGCCTCCTAAAGACAACGAGCTGATGCAACAGGCTGGCGCGACAAGCTGATGCTACAAGATGATGCAACAAGAGACACAAGGAGGAAAACATAATGAGAGACAATGAAGCAGAGAGTGGAAGTGGTTCAAGTGATTAGGTGCCTCCCTCCCACATGGGAGGTCCCGGATTTGGTTCCCAGTGTCTCCTAAAAAAGGAAGATGAGCATACAATGAACAGACACAGCAAATGCAAACAATGAGGAGGTGGGGAGAAAAAAATAAACCTCTAATAAATAAATAAATAAATAAATAAATAAAAGCGAATGACAGTAACAACCTCAGAGAGTAAGTAATGCACAATCAATTCAATTACTACCCAAATACAGTGCATAAAGACCTGTGTCAAGTACTTCAGTAGTTCCATCTAAACATTTCCATAGTTGCATTTGTTCTTAACCAACAAGGAATCCAACAAAAACACAATGAAATACTACCTCATAACCAGTAGGATGGCTATAATAAAAAAGACAGGGAAGTGGATGTGGTTCAAGCAATTAGGCTCCCACCTACCACATGGGAGGTCCGGGTTCGGTTCCCGGTGTCTCCTAGAGAAGATGAGCAAGACAGTGAGCTGACGCAACAAGAAGACACAAAGAGGAAAGATAATGAGAGACACAACAAAGCAGGGAGCGGAGGTGGCTCAAGTGATTGAGTGCCTCTCTCCCACATGGGAGGTCCCAGGTTTGGTTCCCAGTGCCTCCAAAAGAGAAGACAAGCAGACACAGAGAGCACACAGCAAAGAGACATACAGAGCAGACAGGTAGCACAAACAACAAGGAGGGAGAATAAATTAATAAAATAAATCTTAAAAAAAAAAGACAGTAACAAGTTGACAAGGATGTAGAAAAATCAGAGCCCTCATATATTTTAAGTGGAAATGTAAAATGGTACAGCCACTTTAGGAAACAGTCTAGCAGTTCTTCAAAAGGTTAACTGTAGAGTTACAAGGTAACTCAATTTTGTTCCAAGGTACATATCCAAGAGAAATGAAAACATGTCCAGGCAAAAATTTGTACATGAAAGTTCGTAACAGCATAATTCTTAAAAGCCAAAAAGTGAAAACAATACAAATGTCCAATGGAATAAAATGTGGTATAGCCATACAATGGAATAGTACAGAGCCATAAAAAGGAATGAAGGACTGATACATACTACAACATGGATGAACCTTGAAAACATTAGGCTAAGTATAAGAAGCCAGTCACAAAAGACCACACACTGTATGATACAATTATATGAAATGTCCACAATAGGCAAGTCGATAGAGTCAGAAAGCAGAGCTGGGAGAGTTGGAGAGATATGGGTATGGGGCTTCTTTGGGGGTTCTAAAATTGGTTGTGATGATGGCTGCACAGCTCTGTGTATATACTAAAAACTATTGGGAAGCAGATGTGGCTCAACCAGTTGGGCACCCGCCTACCACGTGGGTGGGGTGGGGGAGGGGGTCCCGGGTTCTGGTCCCGGTGTATCCTAAAGAAGATGAGCAGATGCTGCAACCACCACAAGCTAGACACCACACCCGCGGCAACAAGCTAGATCCCACACCCACCGCAACAAGCTAGAGGTAGACGCCGCACCTGCCCAAATGAGCTAGATGTCCTAAGTCAGCAGACATTGCAGCCTGTGGGGAGCAGATGTGGCTCAGGACATTGGGCACTGGTTCCCGGTGCCTCCTAGAGAAGATGAGCAAATACAGCGAGCAAAACAATGAGCAGACAGACGAGGGAACCATCTGGGGTGGGGGGGTAGATAAATTTTTAAAATAATAATAAAATATATATTTTTTAAACTACTGAATTGTATACTTAAAATAGGTGAATAAAACGATGTGAATTTTACCTCAATGAATGTTATTAAAATAAGGCATCCAATACTTTTTGAATAGAGTACCTAAAAAAACAACCAAAACATCCAGTGACATGTCACAAGTCAAAGAACATTCTAAAAGCAATTAAAAAGAAAATAGAGAGAGAGATCACAATAAGCAAAAATGTCAGCATAAATCCTTAAGAGCATTTAATAAGAAAGAATTTTGGCTCAAACTCTATTATTTTCCTCACACATACAAGACACCTTAACAGATGTAACAACTGGATAAACATAGCCTTAAAATTTTAAATCTAGAAAGGTGAGTCAAGTTCAGCTCATTAAGCTGACACCTATAAAAGTGCTACAAGAAAAAGTCTTAAACACCATCAATACAGATAGGAAAATGGTTGTTTACAATAGTTATTGGTCAGATCTTTTTTTTTAATTTTGCATTTACTTAATATTCTGTGTTTGATGCCAACAGGGTTCAAGTCACACAGGAAGGTGCTTTGGCTAAACACTGATAGTCTTTCTTGATCTCCATTGTCTGCTGTGTGGGTTCCGCCAGCAAACCTCCCAGCGAGTGGTCACCTTCCTATGGAGTCATTAAACCTGAATGTCAGCTGGTGGGATTAGCCAGCAGTTTCCACACCTGAGCCCCCGTGGCAGGGACAGAGGCATTTGGATCAAGATCACTAATGAATACAGAATTCATATGCCGCTTGTCAGGGCTCCTGAGCTCAGAGTTGCACAGATGCAACCTAAATAAGACGGAGGACAGAACAATTGTTGACGAAGATTAAAAAGTTTTGGCAGTTGGGAAAAAAAGAGCACCTCATTACTCAAATTTGATAGTCTTGCTGTTTTGTTTTTTTTGTTCAAGTTATTCATGATTTCCCTCAAATGGACAAATGCCATCGCCCAGTATTTAAAGACTTCTTGGTCTCATTACTAAATGTGAGGAAGGCTATATGTCATCTGAATATTAGCTATATAGAGAATATACAAAAAAACAATTCTCCTGTAAAGAATATTTGAAAACTTTGGGGGGAGGGGGGATTCCCAGGATATTTGGAGTAGAGGACATTTAAAAAGTGAAAAGAAAAAAAAAAATTCTAGAACTCAAAGAGAAAAAGAAAAAGTATCTTCTATAACCAAATGACTATTTATATTTACCAGTATCTCTTTATTTCTGACTTCCTTGTACCTGTATATTCCTGGATTCCTTCTGATCGCTGACCTCACCAAAGTTTACGCACCTCTTCTGACACTTCGGTTTTCTGCCATTTTCACAAAACCTCAACAGAGAAAAAGGAACAGCCTGAGCTGCCCACACCTCTGCTCACCAGAATAAAATGTTTTCCCCACTCTGTGGTCAAAGAATTACAGGACTAGCTAAGAGGCAGATAGCATAGTGACTGATTGTATCAGAGGGCTCTAAAATCAGACTAGCTAGGACTCAAATCTTGACTCCATCACTTCCTAGCAGTATGACCTCAGGCAAGTTATTTAACCCATTACACCCCAATTTTCTTTTCTACAAAATGGGAATAACAAAGTACTGACCTCACTGGATTGTTGAGAAATAAATGAAATAATACATTAAAAGCTATTAGACCGGACCCTGCTGGTATACTGAAGCACTCAATGAACATTAGCTCTTATGACTGTTGTTTTTTCAATATTTTTGTCCCCCATAGTAAAAAGGCAAATACTTTCATGGCCTATGTTATGTGTTAAATAGGGTTCTTCTACCATCATTATGACCACTTCTTATGTCTGTCACTGATTTTAAGCTCCTAAATGAGAAACAATGGCCATATCAATCTATATTATGCTATAAATCGCAGAGCCTGATGCCCATACAAATAATCATGTTAGCCGTTGCTACGTGATATTTGTATCCTACTAGTGAATAACTAAAAAATAAAAGTGGCTGCCAATTTTAGAGACTACACTGAGTGAGCCATCATATAAAGTGTTTTACAGACCATATCTAATCCTCACAGTAACTTGAGAATAAGGTATCTGGATCCTCATTTTATAAATGGAGTCCTAGGGCCATGACTTGCCTAGAGTCATGCCATGAACACACAGTGGAAAAAGACTTGCAGCTCAATCCTCCAGCTCCTAAGCCCCATGCCCCTTTCCATCTGACCACACTGCACTCATAACTCTCATGTTTTCCTATGGGACCATTCTATGTGCCGAATGGAACAGATTTAAAAAAAAAAAAAAAAAAAAAAAAAAAATAATGCAGATCTCTCACACTATTGTCCATCTGCAGGGCATGAATCAATCTGCAACTTAAATGTCTTTCTACTATTGGACTTAAAAAAAAACAAAACCCTACAGTTACTTCTAAGATTTGCTATCAAAATGCCATACTGGGATCAAATCATTCATTTTTTAAGGTGGATCTATAGCTGCTTGCAATGACAGATTAATTCTGTTTGCTCGGTAGCTAGGTGTTTGGCATCACGTTTGTAGGTAACCACAAGCCTTTAGGGCGATAGCTGCTCACATCTTTAGCAATCTATAAGGGCTTCTCTAGAGGCCAGCACTTTGGCAAGTGATGAAATATGACTCCATAAATCAGATGGCTGAAGTGGCACTTGTATACGTCACCATTTATCTTCGTAGTTTCTCTCTAAAGGGTACAGGGTAAGAGCTCATCTCTCGATATTGCAACCAGAGAAAGGACCATCACAGTTGGCATTAACTAGGCATGTGCTACTTAAAACTGAAGACACACTAAGACAGGGTGTGTGGGGGGGTGGAATCCTGCTGGTGTTAGCACGCCTCAGGCAGTGGTAGAAGCTTCAGCAACTCATCTTCAAAAGGCAGAGAGCCAGAGCTCTAGAAACCTGCAAAAATTGGCTAAGCCTGCAGTCTTCATTTCTTTAAGTTGAGCATCTTCAAAGTCTAGAATTCTAACTGTAGGGCACAGCAGCTGCCACTGCAGATCTGATCCTCTCAGCTTTTGGCAGCTCTCAACTTGAGATTCTAGCAAAAGAATTTTTCAAGTTGCTATTATTGCCTGTCATGGATTTATAAATATTGTGCACTATCTGCCGTGGCATGGCTCTCAAGGGACGCCAGAGCACGCCAAATGCATAACAGAATGAAAAATTGTTTCTAGTCTTCAAATAAATGCTAATTTTTTTAACTGTGTTCACACGATGTGTTTGGTGACCAACTTCAATAGTACAGAATATGTATCAGAGATGAGGGAAAAAGCTGATTGTCTTTTCCAGCAGCATTCAGCTGCTACTTTCATTAAGCGTGTTTAATTAGATTCCAGATGCTAATTTGCAAGTCAATACCAGAGGACGCAGGACAGTTTGCCTTTGAATCGTCTCCCTGTGATGTGAGGGTCCTGCCGCACACTACAACCCTTCAGCAGCCCTCACACGCTACTCTAACAATTAGTGCAAAGGGGGAACAGTATTGATCTTGACAAACTAAATATTAATCTTCTACCCATTTTAACGAATTGTAATCTTCAGGAGTTTAAATTTCTCACTGGGCCAAATGAAAACATTCCTTCTTACAAAGAAATGGAATGGAAGTAAAACTAACCAATGTGATCTGACTCATTTCCTTACTTCCCTTTCCACTCTAAAACAAAATTTGTGTTTTATTTCAGCAATTTTCAAGATACATAGTTCCATCAAGCTAACACCCTGAAGTTTTATATCCAGGGACTATGGTCAAATTCCTTATTCTTAACTGGAAAACAAACCACACAAAGGCTACAGTGTGGTTATCACTAGTTTCCCATCTAACTAGCCAGTGGGTAACAACCAGGATCAGGGACTAAATTCTTATATCAGCCTTAACAATAGTGTGTGTAGTGGGGGGAGGGGGAATCTGGAGGAATGGCTCATGCAATTCATCATGACCAAAAAGAACCTCTCAGATAACCAACCCCTTGTCATTAGGTCAACTCACACATTCAAAATCCATTATTCTGCCAGTACTTTGTTTGGTACACTGTTTGAATAAACATCTCTGCTGATAAAAAAAAATAAAACCTGAGATTTATCACCAGTAAGTAACACAAATTTTTGTGCCTTCATTTCTATCACAGTTGAGGACAGAGCACTAAAGGTGAAGTTATCAAACGGTTTCAAAGGAAAGTTAATCTGGTAACTACTGGAAGAGTTGTGATGTTCTCTTAAATTGGTCACTGAGCAAGGAAGGTCCTAAATGAAGTTGCTTTTGATGTCTTGTTATCTGCCTACTCAACAAACAGTAGCCAAATATCTACTATGTGCCAGTTACAATGCTAGGTATAAGGAAGCAGAAATGAATAAGGACAGCCATTGCCGTCAAAGAACTTCCAGGCTAACAGCAGAGAGAAAAATAAAAAATAAAAGTTATATGAAAACTAAATGCAGTGTTAGGGCCACAACGAGGTGAGAATTTTGAAGATTTTTAATATAAGTGCCTTAAACTCACATGGTTAACTAGCAGTTTCTCTGAAACCTTGACAAGGGCTTTTACCTGAGGCAAGTCATTGGCTCAGATAACTTGAAATAGCAGAGGCCCATCTTAGGCACTTATGAATCCCAGCTGGGTTTCACTGTTCTGCTTTTGGCCTGTAACTTCCAAATGAGCATTTGCCCTTCGCCCCATCTGTGCTTTGTGCTTGCTTTGTTGACTCTGACCCAATACTTTTCATTATTTGAGAAGTGTGCTAGTTAGTTATCTGTTCTCTCTAAAAGATGTTCAGCACTTTCCAGATGGAAAAGAGTCTCTTCTATTTCCCAGGTAGTTTCTGATGGGTCAGATTTTTCATTAGCTAGGTGTTATCCCATCTCAATGCAACAAATGCTTACTAAACATTAGAAGCTGAAGAAGAGAGATGATTTCACAGTCCCTACCCTCAAGGAGCTCCCTCTCTCACCAGCAAGTGGAGGAAATGCTCCTGAAAAGCCATAGGACACTGGAATATAAGGACACAAATGAGGAAGCAACTGAGGGCATTTCTGGCAGACACTAGCAGGAAGAAGGATTTAAAGGCAAGCAAGAGCATACGGTATCGCATAGACAGTGAACAGGCAAGAATGACTACATGGTACAGGAATATAGACCTGCGTTTCCCAAAGTTTAATATTCATACCCTTGGGGTAACACATGATGGTGGTACATAAACACGTTTTTATTTATATTAATAACATGTATTAAAAAGTGAGTTAATATGGAGAAGATTGTTATAATTTTTTATTGCTTTGGTATTTTATTCCACAATAATGGACAAGCCTTAAAAATAAAGATTTACAACTGACAACAACAACAACAAAAGTGAGTTAATGAAATTTTTCGAGAAAAATAATACAGGTAGCACCTGGATATGGCAGAAACCTTAAATGTAGTATACAAATGACAAATTCAAGAAATGATGCTAGACCAGGCCTGTCCAATAGAAATATGTGAGCCACATATGTAATTTTAAATTTTCTAGTAGCTAGCTTTAAAAAAGTAAAAACAGGTAAAATTCATTTTAATAATATTTTGGGCTTCTTATAATTTATTACTTTTAACAATAAAGCCAAAAGTTTGCTCCATTAGTCTGACCTGAAAATTACTGTTTAACAAACAATTCATAATTATGATAACCTAAAACTACCCCCTCCCAATGCAATTCTCTGTGAAGTATACAGCAGTTACTGTTCTAGCATGTTCTAGCAATCTAATGCAAAATGGGAATGGCAGAAAGCTGCCTGCCTGTTTCTGTTTGAGGCATGCGCAGAAACCTTTACCATACTGAAAAAAAAAAAAGCAGTTAGTCACCCAACCCTGCAGTCTCAAAATAGGAAAAGAAAAGTTATGGAGATTTTCTTGACACAGAAAGGTAGAAAGCCTCCCAGAAAAGAAAGAAAATAAAACATTTGGAAATCTCAAACCAAACGTCTTTGTTTCCATGATTGCTATGCAAATGTAGAGTCAGATACAACACCTTGGCAGAATTCTCTTTCATTACAAAGAGGTCCTCATTACAAAAAGGTCCGCTGACATGGCCTCCTCACAACTTCCTAGGCAATCTCTGCTTTCCACTGATAGATAATGCATCATTTAATATTCACCAAAATATAGTAGTGTGGCCAGAACAATTACCTGCTTGATCTTACAGTATTTTTTTTAAGTATCTATTAACATCTCTTTAGATTTTATAGACAACTGTTATAATATTATTTGCCTTCTGTTTACTTTTTTTTAAGATTTCTTTTATTTATCCCCCCATTGCTGTGTGTTTTTGTTTTTTGCACTCGCTGTCTTGCTCTCTGTGTCCATTCGCTGTGTGCTCTCTGTGTCTGCTTGTCTTCTCTTTTTGTCTTCTCTTTAGGAGGTACCAGGAACCGATCCTGGGACCTCCGATGTGAGAGAGAGGCACTCAATAGCTTGAGCCACCTCAGCTCCCTGGTTTGTTGTGTCTCTCACTCTCTCTCCTCTTTGTCTCTTTTTGTTGTGCCAGCTGTCC